>VMDR010002666.1:0-86085 GCA_007922815.1 Macrotus californicus
TTGGTATTTTTATCTTCCTTTGTAATAATACAAGGACCCGAAGACACTGTAACTCCATTTAGCCCTCTCTCCTGACTTATACACACTTGTTGTATATTTTTATGTTTTTTAACCCCCAGTGGACATGGTTTTTTGCAGTCTAATGCTTTTGGATTTTCTTGAATTAATCTTTGCATTGTTCCTTATTTCTTCCTGCATCTATAACCTGTCATCTTAAATCATTTCCTTAAAGAACCCCCTGCGGTATTTATTTCTGGAAAGGAATCCTGAACGTGCCTTAATTTCACCTTTATTATTGGAGGCCATTTTTACTGGACAAAGAAGTCTAGGTGGGCAGTTATTTTCTCTCAGACTTTAAAGATATTTAAATTCCACTAATTTCTGGGTTTCATTGTTTCTGTCAAGAAGTAAGCCGACAGTTTCTCACTTTTTTTTTTTCAAGTAATGGTCGCTGCTTTTAACATTTCTTTTTCTCTTTGCCTTTGGTTTTCATTTACTTTCATTATGATGTACCTAGAGGTGGATGTTTATTTATCCTGCTTGCAGTTCCCAGGACTTCTGGAATCTGTGGCTTGGCGTTTGTAGTCAGTTGTGGTATCTTCTCAACGATTTCCTCTTCAAGTATTGCTGCTGCCCTGTCCTCTCTCCCTTCTCGTTCTGGGGCTGAGTCTTCCTTTATCTCTCGTGTCTACCTTAATCTCTCCGCAGTAGTTTCCAGCCTCTCTCCTTTCATCCGGAGATTTTCTTCTCACCGACTTCCCACTTCGCCAATTCTCTCTGACTCTGTCTGAGCGGCTGTTAAACCCACCCACTGAGCTCTTCGCTTTTGTTACTATGTTGTCAATTCTAAATCTCTCTTTGGTTATTTTTCAAATCTTCAGTGTCCCTTTTTCTTTAAAGTTTCCAGTTCTCTGCCACATTTCCAAATCTTGTCTTTTATCTTCTTTGCACAGTAAATATAGTTCCTTTAAAGTCTGCGTGTGGTAACTCCAGTCACTGGAGTTCTCTGGGGTTGTTTCTCACGTGTTTCAGCTGGATCTCGTTCATACTGTCTTATTTCCTTGTGTTTGGTTATTTTCATGTGTGCTGAACTTCTATGTGAAAAATCATCGATATAAGTAATGTGAGATGTTATGGTAACATTCGCTTCTGCTAGGCACCTGGGATGCTTGTAATTTGGGATCACCTTATCCAATTTGAAGAATGTAGCTCACTGGAGGCTGGCCTGAGGCCCTGCAAAATCTAATCTATCTCCAATTCATCCAGTCTTAAGGTGCAGTCCTTCAAGGTCTTAGCCCAGAATGGGGTGGGGGGGAGCACAGCCACCCACTCCTTTGGTGGGCACTGGATTCCAACCTTTGTCCACTGAGGCACACGAAGCCATCTTGGTGCTGCTTAGCCTCTCAGCTTCTTAGTTGTCCTTCCGGAAGCAGCAAATGTCCCAAGGGGAAGAAAGGCCCCCCGCTGTTGGCCTCACCTCCCTGAATGCCCATTTCCCCTCACATCTTGGTTTGGCAACTTTTCACTATCTTTTTAACTTTTTGATGCCTTCAGGCTGACTTTAATTTTCTGTCCAGCTTTTCCTATTGCCCTCAGCAGGAGAGCAAGCCCTAATTATCTCGTCTGCCATTACCAAGTGGTAGGAACCACACATGCAGGAATGGGCCAGGTGTGCGTACATGTGCCCACCTTATGTGAGCAGTGCGTACGGGGTGAACTAGAGGGCATGAGCCTGTTTTTGCCTGATGAGAACGAGAGTCTCATGTTGCCAGATTTCCTCCCCTTTTTTCTTTTAAGGAGAAGTAGGAAATGCAAATTTTTAAATGTGAAACCCCAATTTTCGGTGGGGGCTTTAAAAACGTTTACTCTCAGCAAACCATACAAGATACATGTGCAGTCTCAACCCAGCCCCTTGGACGCCAGGCTGGGCTCTAGTCTGTGTTGACAGGAGAAGAGGGTGAAGGTCGCTTCTCCCTCATCACAGACCTCAGCCCCCAGTAGTTTGGGCTGCTTTGAATAAATCCAGTCCCTCGTACAAAAAATAGCATTGAAACCAATTTATGTCCTTACTGAAATCTCTTTAAAATGCCAAGGGGAAGGATGGATTCCATTCATAACACCAACAACATTTCTGAAAAATCTCCCATCATCGCTCCCAAATCTTCCTCATGACAGCTCAGCAGCTACCCCATCTCCTGTCATTTCTCTCCTGAATTCCTCCAAGTTCAACCTGTGCCTGGCTCTTCTGTCTCTGACCTTCTGATCTATTCTGCTGTAGTACGTGGTGCCCTGCCTTCTCTTCAGTGGGCTCACCAAGCCAAACCGCCCACCGCACTGCACAGTCCAGAATCCCTTCCCACGCTTTTCTATATTCTGCTCAGAAAGCCTTCAGAACTCAGCTGGCCGAGACTAAATTCTCCTTCACAGGAAACGGGGGTGGGGAAGAGCAATGCCGTAAATGCTCTGAAATCTGTATTTTTTCCTGTCCCGTCAGCTCTGCCATCTGGGATGGGGCGAAGCCAGGGCGAGACGTCATTTGCAGAGGGGGCAGAGCCCATTGCCGGATGTTTTGGCACCAAGGTGAGTTTTCAGAAAGCTGTTGCTCGCATTCTGTTGAAAAGACGGGGACCCCTGCTGAAGCCACCACCTCCCCCACAAATGGGGAAGGAGAAGCTAGAAGAAGAGGAATCGAATGTGGACTTCTCCTGATTTATCTAATAATAGAAAGTTGGCAAAGCATGTCACAGAATAGAAGGTATTTGATAAAAATAGCATCTGTTGAGCTTGGGACTCAAGCTAGAGATCCATGGAAATGAAGTTTTGAGATGCATTTTTTCCTGTGAGTATTTCCATGCTAGTAGGACGGTTATGTCTCATTAATGAGAGAGGTTTAAAATGCTGCTTTTCTCTGACCAAAATGAGTTTCTTTCCTGAGGTCTGATAGTGGAGGTGGTGCCTCCCCTTCCCCCCAAGCCCCCCACTGGTTGTGGGTGTGGCTTCACCATCCTCAAGCCTGCCCTGGACTTTGAGACTAGGTCTTGGGCCCCTCTTACACCCGCTTGTGAGAGGAGAGATCTGGGGGCAGGATTTCTAAACAAGCCAGTGTTGCTGAGTCCTGGGGACCTAATTAGTAATAATAAGTATGTGGTTTTCTTACTCCACGGAGGGGCCTCTGGTCTGACAACCCTCAGTGAACGTGCACAGCAGACAGGGGCTGCTGTTGCCCTTCCTCCATCAGGCAGCTGCTAAAGTGTCTGGGAAGAATTTCCTTCCGTCACAGTCCCCTCCTGCTACTGAGGCGCCTGCAGGGTGTCCCTCTAGGTCAGGATGGGAACCTGGGATCTGGCCTTTCTCAAAGCACCTCCTAGAGCCATGAGTTACTGTCCTTGCGACTGTCATCTCCGACGCCCACTTTCCCAGGTCCCAGCTCCTGGTGTGCTGCCCCCAGTTGAGCTTCCTTTACGGAAAAGCAAAGCTGAACCAAACTAATAATCGTAGATGAGAACAAGTGACCAAGTGGCCCCTTTTACATTGAATGACCCGGGTTGTTTTTTTAAATTGTGGTAAGATACACATAACACAAAACTTCCCATTGTAACCATTTTTAACTGTGCAGGCCAGTGGTGTTAAGTACATCCAGAACTCCGTGCCCAGGAGAGTCCGTGATAACTCCCCTCTCCCGCCCCCAGCCCTTGGCAACCACCATCCTACTTTGTGTGTGTGTGAATCTGGCTACTCCGGGCGCCTCCCATGGGCGGAATCAGACAGCATTTCTATGTTTGTGACTGGCTTATTTAACCTAGCATGACGTCCCCCAGGCTCACCCACACTGTAGCAGGTGTCAGAGCTCCTACTTCAGGCTGAATAACACTCCATCGTCGGGCTGTAGGACCTTTTGTTCTCCATCCATCCTTCAGTGGACTCTTGGGTTGCTCCCACCTTTGGGCCGCCGTGGGCACGCTGCTGTGAGCATGGCTGCTCTTTTCCAGATGGGTGCGGCCTGTTTGTACTTGAACAGGACGCCTCAGGAAGGGAGTCCAAGTGGTGCCGTATTTCAGGGGCCCGAGGCAGGCTGGCGAGAGCTATTTTAGGGGGAGACAGACTTCTGTCCCGTGCATCAAACCCTGTGTTTTGCATTTCCTCTGTGAAAAAGGATACAAAGCTGTGCCTAGTGGGGAAGAAACGTTTCTGGCTGTAAACACTTAGCTTCCCAAACCACTTGGCCTTGGGAACTTCGGCAGCAGTGGGCTCTCAGGCAGGAGGTGGTAGAGCGAGGCAGGTATAAGGCTTTGGCATCAAACCCAGCAAACATGTTCCCCCACATGGGCTTCAAATCCCTTTCTGGCCTGGCTCTTTAGGGCCTTTGCTGATTCACATCTACCCCTCCCCAGGCTCTCCTGTGTCTTCAACTGTCTTAACTTCCCCTCTTCAGCACTGTAAGCCTTTAACAGAACAAAACTGCACAGCAAAAGCACAGCCCCTCGCCGAGCCCTGGATCCTTTTCACCACCACCCTCTCTCCCTCTGGTCCCCCCCCCTCCCCCGCAGGGTTTGTCTTCACTCTCTGCTTCTACATCCCATCCCGTTCACTCTAAACCCACTACGCTGGCTTCTGCCCCTCTGCTCGCCTGGCTCTGGGCTCTGATGTGACCTTGCTGGCCTGCTGGTTGGAGCTCCTGCCGAACCTGATCTCAAGAGCCAGGCTCCCTGAGAAGTTTGGGCAGCTTGCTTCAAAGGCAGTCTCTAAAATACCAAGAAAATATATATATATCTAAAATATATATTTCTTCCTCATCAAAAGAAGGCCTGTGTGGCTCACTTGGTTGGAGCATTGTCCCATAGACTGAAATGTCACGGGTGTGATTCCAGGTCAGGGCACGTACCTAGGATGCAGGGTTTGATCCCTGGTCAGGGTGCAGGAGGCAGCCAATTGATGTTTCTCTCTCACATTAATGTTTCTCTTTCTCTCTGGAAGTGGTGAAGGAATGTTCTCAGGTGAGGATAAAAAAAAAATAAGGCACATGGTATCCTGGTGAAGGTGTGTAATTTATGAAAGTACATCCATACAGACATGTGCAAATTATCTTTCAGACAGAGCAGCGTAGAAATTAACAGATGAACTCTATCATCATACCTCGATACTGTTCCCAGCTCTGCCAGGTGCTCATTGGGAGACCTTGGGCAGCCTCCTCAAGCTCGCTGCTCTGCCTCAGCTCGCCTTGCCTTGCTCCCACAGGTGGCAGTTATGACAGCACCTGCCTCCTAGGGCCATCAGGGGAAATGAATAAGATAGTGCGTGTCAAGTGCCGAGCACAGGAAGCATTTTATAAGGAACAACTCTTGTTTCTACCTTTTATTGGTATGAATAGACCTCAGTATTTAAGTCTTTCTTGATTTTCTTACCTGTAAAATTTGAATGAACAAATAGGGTAAGGAGAAGGAGTTTATTGCAGAATTCTCTAGAGACTGATTGGTTTCCTAATCAGAAACCTGCCATAAGGACAACATGAGGAACTCCCGGGAGAACTGCCCACAGGGGCCTACGACAAAGCAGAATCCTCGTGGGAAAACAGCCACCGGAAAAACTCTGGGAACTAAGATGAGATGATGCTCGAGCCTGGCCACCAGATGAGGTGTCTACTGTTCGATGAGTTTTATAAAACTGTACACCTCATTTTAAAATAAGCAGACGTACTCCAAGAACAGATTGCAGAGGACATGAATAGGTATGTGAGTCTGATAAAATGGCTGAACACAGGCAAAAATGAAGCACATTGCAGTAGGCACACGCTGTCCCACCTGTAAAGGCTGGGAGGCTCTGGGCAGAGGCCCCGTGCAGACCTGGGCTCGCCAGGGGGGCGGCCCATAGCACACGTGCCTCTTGAGCACCTGGAATGTGGCCAGTGGGAATTCAGATAGGCTGTGCATACAAAATGCACACAGGTCTCAAAGACTAAGTACAAAAAAAAACCCCATAAATTATATCAGCAATTATAAAAAACTGATTATATGTTAAAATGTAACAGTTTGAATGTAAATATTGGGTTAAATACTAAAATTAATTAAGGGTTGGTTTTTTTTTTTGTTTTTTTTTTTACTTTTTAAATGCAGCTTCTAGAAAACATAAAATTATACACATGGCCCCTACTTGAGATTTGCTTTATATTTTCATTGGACTGCACTGGTCCAGACAGCCCCACGTTCCTCCCCTTGTCCTACCCAGACCCAATAGGTGTTGACCGTGACCTTGGACAAGTTAGTTTACCTGTCAGAGTTTCAGTTTCTTCATCAGTAAAGCAATGGTTGTGGGAATTAAAGTAATTGAAAAGTGTTAGCAGAGTGCCTGGCACATAGGAGGCAGTCAGCAAATATACGCTGTTTTTTTTTTTTCCTGTTGTTATTTAAACCCAAAGGGCCAGGAGTTTCCTGTATGCCAGTACCATTCTGTATTTAAGGGGAGGGTCGGAGGAAGCCCTCACAGTCTAGTCAGTGGGGGGCAAACGTCTGCCCACCTTTCAGAGCAGCGTTTCTCGGCTCTCCGCTGAGGGCAGTTGTGCCTCCCAGGGCCACCTGGTGGTTTCTGAGACATGTTTGATCATCCAAATGGGGGGTGGGAGGGTTGGGGAGGTGGGGAGGTTGTGACTGGCATCTAATGGGCATGGCCAGAGTTGCTGCTAAACATCCTACAGTGCACAGGACAGCCCCCACCGTCCCCACACCGCAAAGAATGACCACGTCCAAATATCGGCAGTGCCCAAGTTGAGAAACTCTGAATTAGAAGTTCTTGGTGATTTACAGACTTGGGCTGATTAATGGCCAAGCTCCAGAAACGTGTGACACAAGGACTACAAATGTCACCCAGGTGCCTTGGTGCATGTTCTTTCAAGTGGCACACCGCCCCGCCACCGCCCCCCCCCCCCAGCTTCAGCGTCACCCAGGAAGTTGTAAGAAAAGCAAATTCTTAGGCCCCGCCCCAGTCCTGCTGAATCAGAACCTGGGGGGTGGGGGGCGGGGAGGACGAAGAAATCCCCGGTTTGACTGGCCCTCCAGGCGTTTCTAAGGCACTCCAGTTTGAGAAGCCTGCTCAGCTCCTGCACATTCCAGGTCTGAGCAGTAGGTGGCAGCAAATCCTCTGACATTATTGTAACGTCTGAAGAAAGCTGAGTTGAACGCTTGCTCCAAATCAACTGGCGACAAACTTGGGTGCTAGAGCGCTTTTGCCCTAGACCGCAGTTAATGCCGGCTTTCTACTTTCAGGAAAGTTGGGGGCGGGGCATGGTTTGATGTCACTTAAGTTTCCTTCTAATAGGGCTTCCCTACTAGTAGTCACCTAGGGTTTCCAGGGTTTTGAAATTGTTCAGTTCTAATTTATGTTACATAGGCATAGTCTCTAACAGAGAAGTTGGTGAGTAATTCAGTCTGGATTATTCTTCTAAAACACTTCTCACCCTATAAACCCCCTAAATCATGAGAATAAATAATTTCTGCTGTCCCTAGGCATCGTTGGGCGAAGCATTTGACCTGAATGGACCCTTGGTCCCTCATCTACATGTGGATCAGGTCTGGTGAATGATGACATCTCAGGTGTCCTTGAATCTTCTGTCAGGCAGATACAATTAAATTAGTTTTGCAAACCTTGTTACAGATAAGAAAATGTATTACAGGCCAGGTAATTTTCCATTTCAGCCACAAGGGGGCATGCTCCACTACACCATGGGCATCTGCGGTCCTTGTAAAGGCACTGAAGGGTGAGTCACCTGTTAGTAAAGGACAGCTGGGAGGGACTGTTACTTTTTTCCTGTAAAGTGGCTGAGTGATGAGGCTTTGAGGTTGACCTCAGCCTTGGACTGGAGAGCAGGGTTTTTCAAAGTGTAACCCCATCCCTCACCAGCAGCAGCTCATGGGAAGTTGTTAGAAAAGCAGATTCTTGGACCCATCCCAGACCAGCTGAACCAGAACCTCTAGGGGTGGGTCCCAGTGGTCCCTGGTTTAACAAACGTCATCTCCTCCCCCTGCCCTTCAGCTGATGGCGACACAGGCTCAAGCTTGAGAACCACCACTCTCTGGCCCAGAGCATCTTCCTGGTTATTGGCCAGTATGCAAAACCACGTTGGTATCTGATCTCATCACACTTCTGCCAAGCGGTGAAATCTAAGAGCCCATGTTCTTGATGCCCAACATCTTATTCAGGTCATTCACCTGAGAATACCTGAGGACACTGAGGTCAGTCACTCTGCAGGAACCTGTGCTGTCCCTGAGCTCCAAGGGAGATAAAGGAGCGCTCAGTCAGGTGCAGCCGCCATGAGCCTCCAGTCTCCTGTGGAAGGTGGGATTGCCACAGGGGGCCAAAGACCAAGGGGGCTGAATGCTGTGGTTCTGAGCACAGGTGGAGGCACATCGAGTTCGACACTCCCTTCCTGTCCTTGCTCATCCCGTCTGTGCTAGCCCCTTTCTTTCTCCCTCCCACTCAGCTGCCCAGCCTAGGTTTGCCCTAGTTTTCTCTTCCTTTCCCCTAACTGCCCACATCTTTTGTCTCATCCCCTCCCCCTACCATTCTGGTTTTGTTTTAAATCACAAACATCCAGGGATAGATCCAGCAAAAGCGGGGACCCCAGGCAGCAGGAGGAAAGGAGAGAACTGAGTGGGAAAAGACAAATTTCTATTCAGGGGAAAGACTGAGAACACCCAACCGCACTTGAATAATTGTTGGTCCTGTCCCTGGCACTGTGCAAGTCTGTGGAAGGGAGACAACTCTGTGGGCTGCAGAGTGGGGAGAAGCTCACGCGGGCAATTGGATGGTAGCTAAGTCTTGGCAGGTGAGGGCCTGCAGGTGAGCAGGAGAGGGAGAGGCCATCCCAGCCCCACAGCAGGGATGAGCTAGGGTGTGAGGGGAGTATTAGGCAGCCTGTTAGGGTGTAATGGGGAGTCCTGGGAAGTGAGGCTGGATGGATCCCCAGACTGAGGAGGTGCCAGAGTTTGAGTTCGGTGATGGAAGCACTGGGGGGTGCAGTAGGTTCTTGAGAAGAGGATCACTGTGCACAAGAGTACACCATATTGCATTGTAAAGACATTGTCTGTGGCAGGGGTTCACAAACTCAGACCCCTCCAGGGCAAAGCAGGCCGGGTATAGTCAGTCGTGTGGAGTGGCTGTGGTGAGCTGGAGACCACGTGTCCACTTTAAAGTGGGCAGATACCTCAGAAATTCGGACCGTTGTTGCCATGGGGACACAGATGCCCAGAACTGCCACATCTCCCTGTTTCTCAGGAGAAGTCAGAACTCCGGCTTTCTTTTTCTTAACGGGAAGTTGCCTCATTTTTAAGCACGGAAGCTAATGAAACACTTTAAAATCTGGGCCTCTGCTTGGTTACTTCTGATTTGCATTTTTTATCTGACCTGGGCATTTGTACCAACCTCTCAAAATACTGTCACTATTGTTTCTTCTCAGTTTGCTCCTTGCTCTTTTCTATGAAGTCCATTGATTGTAACGCTCACTGAACAGTAATACTGTGCTGTTTTAAACACTGCACGTGGGTTGTCCCATCTACTCCTCACACACCCATACGGTCAGTGACTTCCCTGTTGTAGACAAAGCTAAGGCTCCAGATCACACGGTTCGTAAGTGCGAGAGCCTGAGCCCCAAGGATTCCTGAGCCATGCAGTCAGTCGACTTGTATCTTACATCCTTTCCTCTGTGGTTCAGTTACCACATTTCAGTCATGCTCTTCCCTCTTCCAAGCATGAGCGATGTTCATGAGGCCACGTTTACCTTCTTGTGTTAAAGTATCAGATCTGCTTTTCTTACTGCCCGTGCCTTGGTACGTAAGGCATGGGAGTCTCTTCTGGTCGGTTTGATAGACAAGAGTGCCCGCAATGTGCCATGCATTGTGCTGGGCACCAGTCGTCCAGCTTCAGGAGACCGTTTTAATAGGGGATGCTGACAAAGAGAAGCGTACCATGTCAGCCTATTATGGGGTAGCATGTTGGGATAAGGGCATCTTTAGCATGCAGTGAGATTGTAGAGTGGAGCCTCGTGAATATGGGAGCAGTGTCATGGGGGCTGAGAGTCAAAGAACTCCGAGGAATGCCAAGAAACAAGAGGCCAACCACTGGAGAAACTGGAGGGTACAGGGGAGATCAGGAGAGAGAGGACAAGGCATCCAGGGGAGTCAGGGGACAACAGGGTTGACTCTATGCGAGAGGGCGAATACACAAGGAAAGGGGCCCGAGGAGGCGGAGTTGAAAGGCTGAAGGTGGACCCCATGGAGAGAGTAAAGGTCTATTTGTAGAGGGAGTGGATGAGAAGAATCAACCAAAAGGCTGGAAGAGGGCAGTCCCTCAGCTCAGCCTGGCATGTAGGAAGGCTGCTCTACCTCTGTCTGTAGGATGTATGTGGGCTGCTTTGCCTCTTTGACCCTCAGTTTCCTCATCTGGAAGATGGAGTCTCTCACTCATACAGATTTTTTAAAATATATTTTATTGATTATGCTATTACAGTTGTCCCATTTCCCTCCCTCTATTCCCTTCTGACCTGTGCACCCCCTCCCACCTGCATTCCCCCTCTTTAGTTCATGTCCATGGGTCATATATGTAAGTTCTTTGGCTTCTACTTTTCCTATACTATTCTTAATCTCCTGCTGTCTATCTTCTACCTACCATTTATGCTTCTTATTCTCTGTACCTTTTCCCCCGCCTCTCCCCACCCACTCCCCTGATGATAACCCTCTGTGTGATCTCCATTTCTGTGATTCTGTTCTTGTTCTAGTTGTTTGCTTGGTTTGTTTTTGTTTTTGTATTTTCTTAGGTTCGATTGTTAATAGTTGTGAGTTTGTTATTACTTTACTGTTCGTATTTTTGATCTTCTTTTTCTTAGATAAGTCCCTTTAACATTTCATATAATAAGGGCTTGGTGATGATGAACTCCTTTAACTTGACCTTATCTGGGAAGCACTTTATCTGCCCTCCAATTCTAAATGATAGCTTTGCTAGATAGAGTAATCTTGATTGTAGGTCCTTGCCTTTCATGACTTGGAATACTTTTTGCCAGCCCCTTCTTGCCTGCAAGATTTCTTTTGAGAAATCAGCTGACAGTCTGATGGGCACTCCTTTGTAGGTTACTGTCTCCTTTTCTCTTGCTGCTTTTAAGATTCTCTCCTTATCTTTAATCTTGGCTAATGTAATTATGATGTGCCTTGTTGTGTTCCTCCTTGGGTCCAACTTCTTTGGGACTCTCTGAGCTTCCTGGACTCCCTGGAAGTCTATTCCCTTTGCCAGATTGGGGAAGTTCTCCTTCATTATTTGTTCAAATAAGTTTTCAATTTCTTTCTCTTCCTCTTCCCTTTCTGGCACCCCTATGATTCAGATATTGGAACGTTTAAAGACATCCTGGAGGTTCTTAAGCCTCTCCTCAATTTTTTGAATTCTTGTTTCTTCATTGTGTTCTGGTTGAATATTTCTTTCTTCCTTCTGGTCCACACTGTTGATTTGAGTCCCAGTTTCCTTCCCATCACTGTTGGTTTTCTATACATTTTCCTTCATTTCCCTTATTGTATCCTTCATTTGTTCATCTAATTTGCGACCAAATTCAACCAAGTCTGTGAGCATCCTGATCACCAGTGTTTTGAACTGTGCATCTGATAGGTTGGCTATCTCTTCGTCGATTAGTTGTATTTTTTCTGGAGCTTTGATCTATTCTTTCATTTGGGCCATTTTTGTTGTCTTGGCGTGCCAGTTACGTAGTAAGGGGTGGAGCCTTAGGTGTTCACCAGGGCGGGACAACCCACATTGCTGCGTTGTGATGCTGTACTTGGGGGAGGGGGCTGAGAGGGAACAGTGCCACTTGCTCCGCTCTCTGTGGGTTTTCAGTCACTTCCCCTGCTACCCACAAGCAAATTGGGCCCTTCTGGTGTTGGTTCCCGGGTGGGTGGGCTTGTGTATGTTCTAGGACCCTGTGGGCCTCTCCAACAAACTCTCCTGTGAGGCTGGGAGTTTCTCCTGCTGCCGCTGCAACCCCCACAGGTGTTTTCAATCAGAGGTTTGAGGGTTTATTTCCCGGGGCTGGAACCCTGGGTTGCGTGGTGTATCTCGCTCCCTAGTTGTTCATCCTGGTTTATCCACACACAAATGTGGGACCGCCCAGTCCACAATCTGCCGCCTTGCCTGGTCCTCCAGTAGCCACCTTGCCACAAGTCCTCTCCGCCCAGCTGCCCGTCTCCGCCCCTCCTACCGGTCTGGGTGAGTGTTTCTTCTTTAACTCCTTGGTTGTTGGACTTCCATACAGTTCCATTTCTGTCAGTTCTGTTTGTTTTTGTTTTTAAATTTGTTGTTGTCCTTTTCGTTGTGCAAGGAGGCACAGTGTGCCTACCTATGCCTCCATCTTGGCCGGAAGTCCCTCTCGCTCATACAGTTTGGTGAGCATTGTGTAAGATGCCTGGCCCAGGGCAATCATTCAGACCAGGTGAATTACTATTATCATGGTAGGCATTTGGTAACTGTTTGTTTAATGAACGAAAGAGCAATGGTGCAAGAGACTACAGTGATACCCACTGGAGATGAGTGACCAGGGCAGGAACTAAAGCTTGAGACTGACCTGTGATTCCATTTATCTTTTGAGGACTGGGAGATAAGGGTTACATTCCTTTGAATGGGACTTCAGCTTTATCATAAACTACAAACGAAGCCATCTGGTCACCCTGAAAAGCAGCCTGTCTGACAGGCAAGTCTGATCAAAGATCCTGCAGTTGAAACCAGCCGTCATTTAGTGCTGAGGCTGTGGGATTTTCCCCAGAGGGTTTGTCTGCACTCAGGCAAGCATAGCATTCCTTTAGGTTACATGACTCCTGCAGGTGCGGACAGCCCGCCACGGAATGCTCTCTCCAGGGCAGCTGCAGCAACCTGGCACCTGGCACAAAGGAGCCCATCTGGTGATACACAGCCGTTCAGGATGCTTGCCAGCCATGCCAGTTTCCGGTGATTGGTGGATACAGTTGCTGCCCTTGCTCCCAAATAACATGGAGCAGGACAGCCTACCAGCCAGGTAGGGAGCTCCAGATGACCTTGGGGATTTCCACTGGACCCAGGAAAAGAGAGAAAAGCTCTATAAAATTATTGCAGTCCTGCTTTCCATTTCTGTAGTCACTTTTGTTTAAGGATCTCAGCTGCTGGCGTGCATGTGAGGTTTTCTCCAGGGTTTCTGTGCCAGCAGCCATGGGCCTCGACTTTCAGTCAGTGATGTAGCCCCCTGGAGGAAGGGACCTGGCAAGGAATGCATGGCTGATTTATTTTATTTGAATGAAATAGTAGCTACGGCAGTGAGTCCCAAACTTAGCTGTGTGCTGGGTTCCTCAGTGGAGTAGGACCCACTCAGGGCTGCAGGTTCTCAAGCGATAGGTGACTGGTCAGACCCAGACACCTGTGTGGTTAAAACAGCTCCTTAGGCCTGTATCCAATCACCTGGGACACTTGTTTAAAAATATAGGTTCTTTGGCCCCACCCCAGACTCACTATATAGACAGCCCTGGGGTGTGACCCACTTTGTGTTTACCAGGTGACTTAACCACAGTTTGTCATGTTTGAGGACGGTTGCACAAGAGACTCTGATGCCCCACGACACTGGGAAAGCCTTCCCTCAGCAACTGAGCAAGGGGTTGGCCAACAGAACACAAAGAAACAAAGAAAGCAGAAAAGTGATGTAATCTGAGGCCATGGTGAGTGTGAGGCCAGTGAACGTGATGGAAAAACACCAGGGCTGCTCACCTCGACGGGGACAAAGCTTTGGAGGGTGAGAGAGGCTGGATGAACATCTGAAAACTGTTGACACCACACAGCTCTTTGGTGAAGAGGACTGGGGTTGTTACTGACCTCCTCCCCGAGGAGAAGCTGCTGCCACCGCCAAACGTGTGTGGCCCCTTCACTCCTCCTGGAGTGCCAAACATGGACCCCAGGGGTCAGATGCCCACCCTGGCCTCAGCCTGCAGGGTCGGACCTCACAGGAGCAGAGGGGCTCAGCGCACGCACCTGTGCTGCGTTTCAGGGCAGGCTCTGCTGCCAGCCCCACAGAGCCTCTGCCCTCTGTGTGCTGTGTCCCCTCTCCTGGGGGCCAGCATGAGAGGTGTGAGTCCCTGGGGAGCCAGTGCTGAGCCAATCCTCTAGGAACCCAGCTGGCCAGACAGTGGCCACTCTGTTCCTGTGTCCACTGGCACCCGGGCAGACAGCTAACCCAGAAACGGCCCCTGTGCCCTTTCGGGGCAGGAACATTAAACGCTCTCCTTTCAACTTTGGCCTCACTTGTCACGGGCTGAGAAGATGCCGTTCCCTCTCCAAAGCACAGTTTCTCCACACTCTTCGACCGTGAGGCCTTCAAGAGGGTCTTTCTTCTTCCTCTGCTGCAGCTGATGGTCCCGGGACAGTTTATAAGTCTTTAGAGGAATTCCCCCAGAAACTCCTGGGAGAAGGGGAACCCATGTCCACCCGGGGATGTGGACCGGGAACACTAAAAAAGTGCCCCACTCCGTCCCTGAGACAACCAGAGATCAAATGGTCATCCCAAAAAGGTCAGAAACAGGAGACATTTAAAATATTTGTTTTTCAATTCTTCATTACACTCAATAGCATTGCAAACATTAAGGCAGCTTTCCGAAATGCACACAGCATATCTCAGTCAGAGGAATAGAAGCAGAGAGAACATAAAGGAGAGAAAACCAGGCTGAAGTTTCTGCGTACATTTCCTGGGGCACTCATGAAAAACAGTGCAGACTTAGTTCTGAGCTTTTTAGCAACAAGTGATCCGTCTTAAAGAGAACTGAATATCCTCAGTTCCGTCAGCCTTTCCTTCATTAAACAGTCTCCCATTTATTGAGCGTCTGCTCCGTGCCAGGCACTGTCACAGGCACTGAGGAGAGAGACGTGTGAACAGAATGAAGCCCCTGCCCTCAGGGAGCTTGCTTTGCAGATGAGGGAGGTAGACAGTATACAAGTGAAAGACAGGATGGTACTCTGTCAGGCGATGCTAAGCGTTTACAGACAAATGAACCAGTGTGCAGGGATCTACCTCTTCTAGAAAGATTGTCAGGGAGGGCCTCTCAGGGAGCGACACCTGCGCAGCCACCTGAAGAGTGAGGAAGTGGCCCGTGGGTGGGAGGGTGGCACTGTGGGCACAGAGGACAGCATGTGCAAAGGCCACAGAGCCAGAGGGCACTGGATACATCTGAGAAACTCCTGAGAGTTCAGTGGGCCTGGAGCTCAGAGAGGGGAAGTGGAGAGAGGAGTGGCTGTCCCTGGGGGTTGTACAGCGTGGCAGCCCTGGGCGGAGACAGGTCAGGAGAAGGGGACCTTATAAGGCAGGAGGACCCGGACTTTTCCTCCAAGCGAAATGGGCAGCCCGTGAGGGTGCTGGTCAGAGAGGAGATCTGGTTTCCAAAGATCACTCTGACTGCTCCGTGGGAAATAGGGTGTTTTGTTAGTTTGCTGGGGCTACCCTCAGTAAATACCACAGATGGGTGGCTGACACAGAAATGTGTGCTGTTACAGTTCTGGAGGCTAGACATCCAAGATCTGGATGTCAGCAGCTCTGGTTTCTCCTGAAGCCTCTCTCCTTGGCTAGCAGAGGGCCGCCTTTGCCGTGTGTCCTTACAGGGTCTCTCTGTGTGTGCGTGTGTCTCCCTGGTGTCTCTCTGTGTGTCCGAGTTTCCTCCTGTGTAAGGACACCAGTCAGACTGGATCAGGGCATACCCTGCTGGCCCCATTTCAATGCAATCACCTCTCACAGGGCTCTTTCTCCAAATATAGCCACATTCTGAGGTCCTGGGGTTAGAGCTTCGGCACACAAATTTGGAGGGAACACATGCAGCCCATAAGGGGGCAGGCCAGTGAGGGGGTTAGCAAGAGTTGACGGTGGCTTGGTGCAGAGTGATGGACATGTAGGTGTGAGAAGTGGTCAGGTTCTACACACACCTTCGGTGCAGAATAGGGTTCATTGATGTATTGGATGGAAGGTGTGAAGAAAGAAAAGAGTCAGGGATGTCTCCACATTTTTTTTCTTGCTGGGAGCAACTGGAAGCATGGGGTTGGTGTTCCTTGTGATGGGGGCAACTATGGGAGGAGCAAAGCTGGGGGCTGAGATCAAGGAGTTCCGTTTGGGACCTGTTCAGTTTGAGGTGCCTCTTAGGCATCCAAGTGGAAATGCCAGGTGGCCAGTAGGGTATAGCAGCCTGGGGTTTAGGGGAGAGGTCCCGGTTTATTGAAATAATTATTCTTTCTCTTTTTATAATAGCTTTATTGAGATAATATTCACACACAATAAAACTCACCCTTCTAATGTGTGCAGTTTGGGGATTTGAGTTTAGTCAAGGGATTGTGCAATGATCGCCGTTAATTTCAGAACGTCTTCATCACCCCAGACAGGACCCCACACCCGTTAGCAGGTCTCTCTCCACCTCTCTCCTCTCAGGCCCTCGGCAACCACTGATCTTTCTCTCTCACAGGTCTGCCTGTTCTGGATATTTCATAAAAATGGAGTCATACAACATGTGGCTCTTTGTGTCTCGCTTCTCTCACTGAGCGTAACGTTTTTAGGGTCCATCCACGAGTATCAGCACCTCGTTCCTTTTTAAAGACCAGATAATATCCCATTGCACGGACAGGCCATACTTTGTTTATGTATTCACTAGTTGATAGATGTGTGGGTTGTTTTTGCTCTCTGGCTGTTGTGAATAACGCCGCTGTGAATGTTCATGTACAGACTCTGTGGACACACATTTTCAGTTCCTTTGAGTATGTACTTTGGAGTCGAATGCTAGGCCATTGGGTAACCCTGTGCTTAGTGTTTGAGGAACCTCAAAACTGTTTTCTCAAGTAGCTGCACCATTTTACATTCCCTCAGCAATGTGTGAGGATTCCAATTTTTCCAGATACTCAGTAACCCTGGTCACTGTCTGCCTTTATTGCAGCCATCTTCCGTGGGTGAAGTGGCATCTTACTGTGGATCTGATTTGCATGTCCTGGAAAGCTAATGGCATTGGGCATCTTTCATGTCGTGCTCATTGGTCATTTGTATATCACTTTTAGGAATACGTCTATTCAAATGTTTGCCTGTTCTTAGTTGGGTTGTTTGTATTTTATTGCTGAGTTCCAAGAGCTCTTTATATGTGTTCTGGATGCAAGTCCGTATCTGGTACATGATTCACAGGTGTTTTTTTGTGTTCTGTGGGTTTCCCTTTCCGTTCTTGATGGTATTCTTTGAAGAACCAAAGTTTTTAATTTTGATGAACTGACCTGTATTTGAGGGCCATTCGCATATGAACGTTGTTCTAAGCCAGCAGACTGCGTTAGCTCCACCAGGAAGTTAGTTTAGTAAGGAACAGAGGTGCCTAAGGACTGGACCAAGGCTGCCCATCGTTCGTAGGTCCACGACGTGAGGAAATGCCGGCAGAAAAGCCTAACAAGGAATCCATCGCCACTTGCTGTCTTCTCCCAGGGTGGGAGTGCTCATCCCTTTCTGGGGTGGCAACAGAAATTCAAAATTTGTGTTTGTTTTTTAGGCAGTGCAGTCCCGGTCCTCTGTGTCAGTTCTCTTCAAGGCTGTGCACACTCCAGGGTCCTTTCCCGTTCCAGTGAGGAGCGCTTTCTCTCCCAGGCCCCTAATCAGGCAGAGGCCTGCTGGCCTCTGTCCATAAATCTCTATTCACATCTCAGACCACTTTTTTCTTTCACCCAAAATGTGCGACCATGTGTATCACTTGCAGCCCCACCACCTGGACAGATTTCGTCTCTCCATCCCATCCGGTCAAGACCACCCTTGAATGTGGCTGCAATGCAGCCACCATCCATTTTGGTCTTGCATCCAGCAACCAGGCCACCCTATCTACAAACCAGGCTAGGGCTTCTTACGGCATAGGTGTGAGCTGGGGGAGGGAGACTTGTTCAACTGTGATTGCTGACCCGGGAGTCTGGACTCTCCCTCCACACAGCTTGATCCCAGATACACCATTTCCATTTCACAATGTCCTGCTGCTGGGCCCACCGACTTTGTGACTTGGTGGATCCAGCAGAACCCAGCTCATAAGAGGCAGCTGCAGACACGTGATCACTCTGTACCCAGTGGTCAAGTGTTCTGTCTCTACCAGGGCCCAGTATCATATCAGGAGTTGTTTCTCTAAAGGTGTGTGCCTGTCTGCTGGCCATCACACAGCCTTGATCTAGAATCCTGGGACTGCATCATGATTCTCCCATGGGGTCTTCCCCAGTTTGTCTTTTACTTTAGAGGGGACATTCTGGTATGTCTCTGACCATTGAACCCCCAAAACTTCACAGTGGCTGTGACTGGACCCTGAATCTTCAAAGCATTAGTGCCCTACCCTGTAAGGTACACTTATCTTAAGGCTTCCGGTGTTAGGCCACCTCTCGCTCGTCTGATCATTGTGATCCCATCATTGTAAAAGGTCAGGGTAATGTTCTGGGGGATGTCCAGGTGGTCCAGATCTCTTTGGGCTCTGTTATAAGAGGAAGTGAGAGCATTAAAAGGGCATGGAAACAAAACTGTAAATAAGTGCTGTCGGTTTCATAATCATGTGAACTGTTTCTGATCTTCTTTTCAATTAAACACAGACAATACGTTTACTGAATGACGAGCCACATACCATCTACCTTAGGCCTTATTCATCTCCGATAGCAAACACCACACCCAGCTCAGCAGCTGCATCAGGGCTACAGCAGGATGAGTTGCAGTCTCTACAGTCATTCTCCAGGCCCATCTGGTCTCGGCCGGGGGCTGATTGGCATAGGAACTGAGGATACAGTAGGACCACCACCACCGCCTCACTTAGACTGTTAACCCTTTCGGTACGAGCACTCTTCCCGCTGCGACACTCCCGCTGTACGAGGTGAGCCATTGTGAGCCATTGTATGGGCGCCGGATATATTCGGCGCTCATCCACACAGGTCACCAGATGGGCACCGGATATATCTGGCGTTCGTACCGAAAGGGTTATTGGTGACACTAACCTTCTCCATCCCTCCAGGATGCAATACTTTTCATTTACAATCCTGGCCAGGGGGGCGTGGGCAGGTTCAGAGGTTTCCATTTGATCTCCTCCACTATCATAGCTCTTATACTAAAGGCCAAGGCCTTTTCTCTTAGGATGACTCCTTTCTCTTAAGGATCCACCTACTGCTTCAGGTAACAGGTTCTGGATCTGAAAATTGACCTCATCCAGGAACTGAGTGGGGACCACGACTTTGTATTGCCTTCAGTCTCTTGCTCCTCTATTCTTGCTTTTTCTTTTCTTTTCTCTTCTTCTTTTCTTTTCTTTTCTTTTTTCTTTCCTTTCCTTTCCTTTTTTTCTCTCCTTTTTTTTTGTTATAGATATCAAACATCACCTTGTGATCTGTCCATCTTTTTTGCCCCTAGGAATGCTATGCTTTATCAACAATCTCCACAACTGCCTGCAGGTCAGTCTCCCTTTGCTGCTCCTCCAAACTTGCCAGTTGTTACAGTAAAATCCGCCAGAGCTGGCTTCTGATGATTGACACCCCACCTCTGTTACTTGAGAATGGGGATATTAACAAGCCCAGCCCTGTGTCGACCTGTCCAGCCTACAGAGGAGAGCCTGCACTGAACTTCTTAGTGACACTAAGTTAATCAGGTCCTGATGGCCTTAGTTAATGGTGTGCCTTCTAGGCCACCTCAGGGAGCAGGATCCTGAGGTCCCCTGGCCTCATATAATGTATCTATACCAGCTTCTCCCTTCCTTCACTTTCATTATTGTTCCCTCTACTTACTGTCTTTCAGAGCAAAGTAGGTATTTCCACTTTGTTCACTGGGGGCCGTCACTCTCTCCAGGCTTCCAAGGGCAATTGGATTGCTGTCTATTGCTGCTGTGGAAGAAATCCCCCCTAAACCTGGTGGCTTTCAAGAACGTACATTCTCTCACAGTTTCTGCGGGTCAGGTCGGAAGTGGCTGAGCTGAGGGACTCTCCTGGGGCTGCAGTCCGAGACTCAATCAGCTGGTAGTCGGTGCTGTGGAATGCATCCCTTCTCCACATGGCCTGTCATCCTCTAGGACCCTTTTCTTCATGTGGCTTCTCCAGTAAGACAGTCTGGACTTCTTTACGTAGTGGCTGGGCTCTGTGGAAAACAGAGAGGGAGAGAGCATGCCAGAAAGAGAGAGCCTATGACTTGAGCCCGTGTAATCACAGAAGTGATATCCCATCATGTCTGCCACTTTCTATGTGATAGAAGTGAGTCCGTAGTCCAACCCACACTCAGGAGGAAGGGATTACACAAGGGCACGAATACCAGAAGGCAGGGGTTACTGGGGGCTATTGGGGAGGCTGCCTACCATAGCTACCTTAACAGCAAGTTTGCCTCAACACCTGGGGTCCTTGACGGGGTGTTAAATCCCATGTGCCCAGGAAGTACCTCAAGTCAAAGTATTTGAGTCTTACAGTCTTGATCACTGAGGTCCCTGAGATCCCTCTCTGGCTCCTGCTGATACAGGCTAACGAATTCTCACAGCTCTCATTGTACATTCTCTTTCCTCCCTGGCTGGGCCCAGCATGCCCTGGAATTTACTCCTAGGTATCAGAAGGTGAGGGCAGTTTTTGAGAGGCCTTGTAGGACAGAGGCCTTGGCAGCATCATCCAACATGGGCAGGTGCTAACTCTTACTAGAAGGAGGTGGGCTACTTCTGCAGAGCCACCTCACCAGGGGCATGAATATGAACAAGCCCAGAGCATCTATCCAGATGCCCCCATCTCACATTTCAGGGCCCAGATTTCGAACCAGGGCTCTGGCCTTAGTACAGCAGCCAGTCTACGCTGAGCTTTTGAAAGTCTCCAGGCCTCTGAAACTCTAACAATGGAGTCCTGCTCCTGCTCCTCAGCTATATTAGCTCTTTTACCGCAGGAAATAAGGGCCTCTTTGTCAAATACTGAAGAAGCTCTCTGGCTCTCACACTTAGCCCTTAACTGTTTGTTAATGACCCTAGTTTCTCTTTCCCTGCAGGGCTTCAAGACAACTTAGCTAACCCTGCTGTTCTGGTAGATACTACCCTCTCTCACCTACTCAGTGTGGTTCTTCCCACTTGGCAGACTGTTTCCAGCCACCAGGATGCTTCCCCAGGCCACCACCAGTGACACTTCAGCAATTAGGCTACCACCTTGTACCAAGGACTCTCTGTGCCCCACAGTCTATTTGGGATGGTGTCCCCTTTTCCTTCCTGGTGGTGAGCGAGGCCGTCCCCAAGCTGCATCTTTCTGCCTGCTTTCTCCAACCATTCCCGTGCCAGTTTGGGTTCTTTGAGAAGCAGATGCCAAGATGCAATGAAGTGCAAGAGATTTATTTGTGAAAAAGGGAAGGAGCAGGACTAGGCAGGGAGAGTCTTCAGAGTGTTCTGTGGGTCTGATATCTGTTTAAGGAGACCGGAGGAAGGAAGATTGGTTAGGAAGTGTCAGACGATAGCACAGTTCTAAGGAAGTTTCAGCCGGGTCGGTGGAGGATCCTTCAAGCAGAGTTGGAGGAGTCCTGTGCTGGGGCCCACCGTGCTCAGTCATTGCTGGGAACAGCTCTGCACAGCTACCCCAGCTCCATGCAGCCTCTCCATGGTCCCAGTCTGCAAGCGCCCTGACTTCTGCTCACTCCAGTTCTCTAAGCCAGCTGAGGCCATGTAAATGCCCCAACCACCAAGTGTCTGCATTTGAGGCCTCTCTGCCCTAGGAACTCAGCCAGCTGCCCCTCCTGGGCTGCCCCCCATTCCCCTCACTGGCTCTTGGCTCCGACCTGATCTCAGGAATGAAGAGTAGTGGGCCATGGGATAGTGAGGTAGAGGGCACCAACAGGGAGGGGCATGTACCTTTGAAGTCTCACCTAGGATTAACCAGTCAGGCTCAAAAACCCTAGGCCATGGAAGCTGCCTTGACAGCCAAAGGGGTCGCATGGGGTTGAGGCTCCAGCCAGAAACGTGTCTCATAATGTGAAGGCTCCCAGCTGTGCCCCCACCCTGTCTCTGTGAACTGACCTTCCACCATGGTGCTCATTCCTTTGTCTAGAGCAGAATCTCCTCCAAGCTCCTCTTTTTACACTATATGCCGCACCCCCATCTTCATCCTCACTTCCCAAGGATGAAATTGTTAACTCTCCAATGCTCCTCTGTGAACTCATTTTCCTGGGCCTTCCCTCAGTCCCTGGAATAACCCTGGGCAGCAGGACCTTGTGGAGGTACACAGCAGGGAGTGGGCTGAAGGGAAGCCCCAGCCTGAAAGAGACTGAAGGGTTGTGTAACAGACTGCTGTTCCTTGCCAGGAGGGTGCAATGATTTCATTTGTTTCTATGTGGTATTAGGCCACTGTACCTTCAGGTGTTCTAGGGAGAGGTCTTTTTGTCTTTGAGGCAAGAAAGCCACTGTTAATGTCATGCTATGAGTGGGCTGGGGAAAGGATAGAGTCAGGCAGTGTTTCTGTCCCCTTGGGTGCCTTCAGAAGGTCTTAGGGACAGGGAAGGACATCAGAGCGGCTCATTCTGCTTGAGCACTTTCATATTGTAACCTCCTCAGGGTGAAAATTATCCCAGCCCAAAGGTGCTACCCTCTTCCCTAGTCCTGCAGCCTCAAAGGAGAGAATACTTTGTTCCTTGAGGGGAGCAGACCACTGTGGTTGTTCCCATTCGAGACAGGCAGATGACCCCTTGCTTGTTTCAGCAGGAGGACAAAGAGGCCAGGCAGGAGGACCTGGCCTGGGGCTTGCGTTTTGGTCAGAAGTTGTTTATACACCTCACAGGTAGAGAGGGTAAGGACAGGGATGCTGGTCTCAAGGAGAGTGACCTTGAAGTGCAGCTGCCTTTGGGTGGTGAGGAGTATGTGAGCCCCGAGCTCTGCAGCAGACCTGGAGGGACCAGGGCTGGTTGCCAGGCATCTCTGGGCCCCAGCTTCTAAATCAGATAGATAGATAGATAGACAAATAGGTTGATAGATAATATTGATAGGTAAATAATAATGATAGATGATCAGCAGAGTTAATGGTAGATAAACAATGATAGATGATTCATAGATAATGATAGAGATAGTGATAGGTAATGATGAGAGATGAGAGATAGATAATATAGATAGATAGATGGATAGATAGATGATAGATGGGTAATCCTTTGTAGGCTTGTATTGAAGTTAAGGGGAGTTAAGTGTGAAAAGTACCCAGGCCAGGCCTGCCATTCTAAGGTCCAAAATGAAAGTTGCTGTTAAGCGCGGGTGTTTCTGTGGTAGACATTGGAGCAGCAAGTGTGTGCTGCTTGCCAAACTCAGATGTGTCTGAAGTTCCCATCAGTTCATTACTTAGAAAAAAGTCAAATGAAATCTGACCCTTCGCCCCCATTCTATCAGGCTTTCAGGAAACTCCATCTCAGTCACTGCTCCAGCTCCAGGTTTCACAGGGAGCCCAGACTTTGGGGAGACTCCAACGGGTGACACAGGGAACTGATGCGTAGGCCCTGTCCAGGCTTGGTGAGCATCTGAAGCCTGTGGACTCTGCATTTCAGTGCCTCCCACCCAGGGCTCAGGACTCCCGGGCCAGGCTCCCACACCTGGGGCCAGCAACCCTGAGCCCAGCATAAAGCTTCCTTCCATCTGTCCCACAACTGCCCTGGTCTCCCCAGGGGTCAGTCAGGAGTGTCTCCAGGGCCCCCTCACTCACCAACCTGCAGATCTCCCTCTGCTGGAGGAAATCCTGCTTCTCCTCTCCCTGTCAAAGGTGGGCCCCTCACTCCCCTGGCCCTCTGAGCCCCCCACCCTCTGCTCTTCAGCTTGGTAAGAACATCATAAAAGAGAAGGACAGGCTGGCTTCAGATAGCTTCTGCTTTTAGCTCTGTGTCAAAACTCCCCTATGGCAGGAAGGTGGGGGTGGGGGAGGATGTAAAAGAGCCAAAGGCACATTTATTTACTTACTTATTCAAGAAATCTTTTCTCACCCTGCCTGGTGTGAGTGTTGTCACACACACTGAAATGCCACTGGTTCCATTCCGAGGCAGGGCACATGCCTGTGTTACAGGTTTGGTCCTTGGTCAGGGTACCTATGAGAGGCAACCCATTGATGTTTCTCTCCCTCTTTCTCCCTCTCTTCCACTCTTTCTAAAAATAAATTAAAAAATCCTTTAAAAAAAAAGAAAAGAGACCTTTCCTCTGTGTCAGGTACCACCCTCACCCCAGAGTCATTGATGGACAGCTCCATCTCCAGAGGTGACTCCCTTGTGACAGGCGTCAGGCGGTAGGTGCAGGAACAAACGTGGACGGCGGTTCACTCAGTGCTAGTGCGCTAGAAAGAGAAAGCAGTGGAGTGGACAATGGGGCAGGAGAGTTCATATTTGATGCCTGAATCGGGACTCCCACTTACAGTGAGAGACGTGGACAGACGTGGTCCAGGTAGAGGGGACAGCCTTGGTGGGAGTCTGGAATCGTAAGCAAGGCAGCGATGCAGCGGGAGGCTGGAGAGGAGTCGGAGGCCAGGTCATGACCTTTTGGGCCACGGCAGGGTTCTGTTGAGAGGATTTGAAGCAGAGCAGTAACAATCTGATTTTATTTATTTATTTGTTTGTTTGTTTATTTATATTTTATTTATTTGCTCTGAGAGAGAAGGGAAGGGAGGAAGAAAGAGAGGGAGAGAAACATCAATGTGTGAGAGATACATTGATCTGTTGCCTCTCACACGCCCCCAACTGGGGACCCTGATTTGTATTTTTAAAATTTAACTTCGGCTTTTAGGCAGAAAATGGTTTATGTGGGAGGCAAAAGAGGAAGCAGGAGACCACGAGAGGCAGTGGCTGTGGCACAGGGCGGGCCATGGCCCCTGTGCGACGCGGGGACAGCATCTGTCCTGCCACAGTAGACTGCATCAGTGTGAGTATTTTCATTAAAATGTTTTTTAACTTTAAATCACGGTTGACATTCAGTTTATACTAGTTTCTGGTGTGCAGCACAGTGGTTAGACATTCACAGTCTTATGAATGTTGACGTTTTGGTTTTTCTAGCAAAGCAGCCTGGCTTCCTTTAATTATCTGCTTTCTTATGTCTCTTTTTATTTGGGATTAAACATATTCAGCTTCCCACTTAGTTATTTTAAGCACTATGCCCCATCACAGTGAAATGAATTTGTGTTTGTCAGTAGAAGCGTGCTCTCAAAACGGGCTCTTTATCTTTTCCCGTCTCCCATTCCTGTTTGGTGGTTCGGAATCTCAGTCATTCTTCCCCCATCTCTCTCTCCTTTTATCACCTTATAAGACTTGCATTTGTTCAAATCCTGTCCCCATTTTTGCGTCAATTTCTCTTCATACTGTTAAAAGATAAGCTGGGGCACATTAAAAATTTTAAGAGTTTATTGGAGCAAAAATCATCTCAAGCCAGGCAGCAGCAAACTGGAAGCAGTGAGGAGCAAACAAGTGTGGAAGTGATTTACTTGGCTATGGCTTAAAGCCTAGTTGGCTATTTGTGGTTGGTTGTCCTTTGGTTTCCATTTGGTACCTCGAGGCATAAGTTTTGGCTTGCTAAGCTAGGCTGCCATGACATTAGAGCCACCTCAGTCTGATGGCCTCCTTGTTTAAATAATTTAACAGTAAGTTCCCTTTGCTATTCTGCAACAAGGAAGGGCAGAGAGGCTAAGTAAGGATGGCCACACTTAGTCCAATCATGCACTTCTTAAACACTTAGTGTGTGTGTGTCAGGTACCAAGCTAACAGTTTGCCTCGTTTGATTTTCAAGACGACCCTATGCAATGGCTAGCTATTTCTCTTGTCCCCACTTTACAGAAGGAAAGACGCTCTGGGAAACCAGGCTAACTTCCTGGGCTCCACGCTTGAGTGAAGAAGAGAGTAGGGTTTTTTAAGGTCGGCTAACCCAGGCTGAAATCAGAAGGATGTGGAGCTGTGTGAGACTACAGTTCTGTTCTCTGGACATAAGTGAAGTCAGCAACACGTAAATTCAAGTTCTAATGCAATTAAGCACCCTTTATTTTCTGAGGCAACCATTCAGGCATTTTCTGTAGCAAGCCTGTGGCTCTGAGGATGAGACTAGGTCTTGAGTGAAGGTGATGTTGCTGTCAGTCCAGATTTGTGCTCACAGATGTGGGATGGTCCCTGGCGGGCACAGGGACCTGCCCACTGCACCTCCATTCCAAGAAGGTAGAGCTGGTGAAGCTGCTAAGCTGGTGCCAGGCTAACGACTCTTCATTGACATGCCTGACCATTGTTAGTTACATCTGGCCATCACACACGTGTGCGCACACACACACACACCTAGAACCAGGATGTACTAGAAAATGTGACTTCTGTATAGGAAGCTGATCATCTAAAAATTGCCATCTGGATATTTTATGTCTTTTTTTTTTAAACACAATAAGACTGCCTCTGTGGACGGCACGTCTGGGGGTTAGTCAGCCAATGTCATCTCCAGCTTGCTTCCTCTCTGTCCTTCCTGCTCCCAGCTGCTGTGCCCAGCACTGCGGCCTGAGTGGGGCAGGAAGTGGGCCAGTGGATGAAGAATGTAAGGCAGCGCCTGCCTTGATCTCTGACTGTGACCGCCGACAGGCCAGGTCCTGCTCTCTGTCCTTGCTCATGCTGCCATGAAGATTTCTCTTCCATTTTGTGGAACCTAAATGAAGCCTCTTCCAGTACAGTGTGACCCTCATCCTCTGCACAGACAGCGCTTTAGATGTTTCATGTATTTTATGGAGGCTGGTGTAGCTTTTCTGAGGAAGGCAGATAAGGAGTTGGTAAGCATAATATCTCACCAAACACTACCCATTACTATAATATTGGTACTGCCACAGCTGCAGCTACGGCTGCTACCACCATGGGTGCTATCGGTAAAGTCCTTTGTGCAGGGTCGTGCCTTCTAAGTGTCGAATATTCTGGAAGAGTGCTGGGTACACCACAGACACTAAACACTCAGCTTTTTGCTTGAGTTTCACCGCCTGTACCTGTAAGATTCCCATCAGTGTTCCCCAACTTCGGTCGTTTCCCTGTTCCCTGTGCATGTAGCCACACCATCTGTAGGTTGCTTTTCCCAGTGTTTCTATATCCATGGGCCGTCTTTGTTTTACTTGATTTCTTTTATAATCTATTTATTCTATCACTTCCACAAATGGAAAACCAGCACCGTACACATACAGTAGAAGGGAACCGTCAACCTAATTTATGCTATTTTTTAAAAGTTTGTCCTTGTGCCATCAAAGCCATCTCCTAGTCACCTATGAGCCAGGACGCTGAGGTCGGAGCTTTACTCCGCGGAAGGGGCTGGGGCAGAGACTGTCAGTGCCCTTTATATCTTACTGCTTCCCTGGCCTCTTGACCTTTGTATCAGATGACTTTTTCCAGAAGGCCCCTCTGCCCTGCTCTACAGGCTGCCAGGGAATTCACACTCGGAGCGTAGCCTCGACCAGTGACTGATGGGAGCTGGTTGGAAGCACCCTGCTGCCTCAGCCCTCTGAGGGCAGACTTCTGAGGTTGTCTTTCCCATGCTTTCCCAGGGTTTCTCTGGAGAGTTCAGTTCAGTCACTCGCTGTAGTCGCTGGCTTACCAACACACCCCTGTCTGCTGCTTTTCTTTTCCTCCGTCACCCTCCCACCCTTTATCGGCGTCCCTTTGCCTCCCACTTACACTAGCTGCTCTCAGATCTTTGTTTCCAGGTCTGCTTCACGGGGAGCCCCAAGCAAGTTAGGGGCTGCTTGCAAGTCAGGGGACAATAGTCATTTGGACACTTTCCAGGTGACGTTTGCATGATATGTGCTCTATTTAACTGTGTGTTGTCTGTGCAGATTTATCAAGTCATGAATGGTGACAAGTGCAGCCACACTTGGCAAATATTGTTTCCAGGTCACATTTTTCTACTGAAGTAAAGATTGGAAGATATTATGCAGAAAAAAAGCTGAACTAAATCTAAACAGTCTCCTATAGTAATGGCTCTTTCCATTGCACACAGGTAAACATGAGGCGAAGGTTTTATTTGGATATGTCCTCCAGTGGAGGGCAGTCCATATGCTTAAGTCCTGGAGTCATTAGGCAGAGAAGGGGGTTATAATGCAAATAATGACTTTGAGAGAATAGTTGAAGGAGATATTCACCAAGCAGTACTACATCACAATAGTGATCATGGTCAATAATTCCCGAATCCTCACAATTTTATCATGCGTGCTTTCATTTTTGAAGATATATATACACAGACACACACACATTTAAATATATTTATATATATTGACTCCAGAGAGAGAGAAAGGAAGGGACTGGACCTACAACCTGGGAGTCGAGCCGGCAGCCTTTCGGCCTACGCAATGATGCTCCAACAAACTGAGCCGCACCAGCCAGGCCCCATGTGCTCTCATTTAACTGGACCTTCTCTATAAAAGCTATACCATGCCGTGGCCTGGCGGCTCAGCTGTTTGGAGCACTGTCCCATACACCAAGAGCTTGCTGGTTCAATCTCTGGACAGGGAGCATATGAGAGGCAACCGATCGATGTTTCTCTTTCACTTAGATGTCTCTCTGTCTCTCTTTCTTTCTCTCAATTAAAAAATAAAAAAAGCATACCATTGCCTCAGGCAAAAACTCAATCCAGGGAATGAAAAAACAACAAAAACTACTTGGATGGAAAGGACAAGTTTATTCTGCTTTGTTGATCTAGATGCTTGACTTATTTTCTACTTTGCGTCTTCAGATGGTGCAACATTAGTGCAGTTCCTTTGAAAGACTCCTGCTTGTTTACCTGACATTCAGATTGTTCCTTCAGCCCTTGGTGGGGGTGCTTAGCAATGGAATGCATTGGTCACCACAGAAATCTACTTGTGCAGATTTCTAGGTCCTGGGAATATGGTGGCAAGCAAAGGAGAGCAAGACCCAGACTCATGGAGCTTATAGACTAGTGAGAAGTTCAAGCCATTAATCAAACAAACAAATAATTATAAAGTATAAGTGTAATGAAGGGAGAAGATGGTATGTTTTGAGAGTGACATCAAGGAAGCACTTATTTATTTGTATGAAGATTATCAGTAGGAGGTGGTATTCAGTTAGGAGTAACAGAGACCTGATGACCAGTAGCTTAAACAATCTAGGGTTTGTTTCTTCCCCGAGGGGGATGAGAAGCCTAAAAGTAAGCAGACCAGGGCTGGTGTTGCAGCTCTGCAATGTCACCGGGCCTTAGGTTCCTTCTGACTTTCTGATCTGCCTCAACCTCAGGCCCAGGGGAAGTCTGCGAGAGCACCATTTATCAGGCAGGGGAGGAGGGCCAAAGACAAATAGGGCTGGCTTGCTTTGGCCTCCAGAATTGGCCTCCCTTTTAGGAAATTTTCTGCAAGTAAATGTAACGGCTTCTGTTCACACTTCATTGGCTTGAACTGTGTCCCATGGCCACCTCGATCGGAAGGGAGGCAGGGAAATGTAGTGTTTTCCTGAGAACTTCATCACCAACAAAATAGAAACAGTGTTAGTCAGAAAGAAAGGAGGGTAGATCCTGGATAGATAACTAGCAATCTGTGCCACAGAATAAATATAGGGAAAAGCTCCGGTTACCAGACCAAGGTCCTCCTGCCCAGTGCCGTGCATGAAAATAGAATGACACTGAGTTTTGTAAAGTAGAGCAGAAATTTTATTCTTTGATCAAGGAATGGAGTAAGGTGAGCTCATGCTCTAAGGATACTTTCTCCCCAATTGGTGAGGAGCCTTCTTTCTTTATAGGCTGTGGTGTGAACTGATTAAATTCTTTTAAGCACATATAGTTTATTCTTCTGTTGCACTCCACCCTTTGGCACACAGTGCTCCATCACTGGCTTGGTTTTTGCACTGAGCACCTTGGTCTTTGCAGTCAGCACCTTGGACTTTGCACTCGGCACCTTGGTATTTGCGTCAGCACCTTGGACTTTGTGGTCAGGAATCCTTTCAGTTCCTATCAGCCAGCATAGCTCCTGACAGTTTAGGTATTGAGAAATGTTATGGTCTTTTGGATGACAGCCCAGTGACACTCCTTTGAGGAAGTGACATCTAAGCTAAGACCTAAAAATGAAGAATTACCTAAGTTAAGAGCAGTGGAGAGGCATTCCAGGAGGAGAGACCAGCAATATATGAAAGAGGGAAAGAAGGGGAGGTGGCAACGAGCTTAATTTTCCAGGTTGAGCATCCCATAGTGAGTAAGGTGAGAACATTCCAGCCCATTCCTGGTCTCCCATTGAAAGGCACAAGGAGTGCAGTCAAATAACAGAAGAATGCTGAGCAGGAGTATTAAATGACTGTTCTCAGAAAGAGAATATTCTACATATATCACCATTTCTCCATGGCTCGTCCCTTCCCAAATAGCTTTGATTTTGAGCACTTAGTACTTGTTCCACTGAGAGTATGAAATGGTGGTCCCTCTTCCGGCCAAACTCCTGGTCATCTTTGTTCTGGGCTTTGAAAAAAAGAAATCCTGTTTCCTGTCCTTGTTTCCTGGCTGTAGCCTCTGGTCCTGCCCACTTCTAGGCCTCACAGTGTCTGGCTCCGCCTCAAGCTCCCTAACGGGACCATAGACCGCTTTCATAGACCGCTTTCCTCTTCCGCAGTTACTAGTGAGTTACACAGACATATCCCCGGGGAAAATCACTTCTCTCCCTCTGTGGGTCTTTTTTTTTTCCTTCTTGGACCACTTTGTTTTGTTTTATCTTAGGTTAATTTCCCAGACTCTCTCTCGGCAAATGTAGAAAGAACCCAAGCAGGTGTTGAGGGCCTGGTTCTCCTGGGGAACATAGTGGAGCAACGTTGGTGCAAGACCAGAAATGATGTAATCAGGTCACTGGCAAGGTTTTCTGTCCTGGGTGTGGGGACTGAGCTGTGACACATGGCCAGGAGGGGGAGCACAGGGTGCCAGCATCTGAGAGAACAGCCCTGGATTTACATAAACCCTCCCACTCCTAGGCTGGCTGATCTTAAGCCAGTTCTTTGACTGCTGTAAGTTTTTTCCCTCCTTAGGAAAGAAGATAATAGTTCCTAGTTAATCGAGTTATTGTGAGGATTAAATAAAACAATAGCCATAAAGTGCTTGTCATAGTGCTACATGGAAAGCACTCAGCAAATGATCGTCATTATTACTAGTGGGATTTAGACCATGCGTGTTTTTTTAATTAAAATAATGAATAATATTTTCCACTCCAGCTTTGAGAAAAAACAAAATATGGAAGACTACCGATTCCTTCATGGAGAGGCTGGCTTGGGGCTAGATGACATGTATGAGATTGGCTTCAACCTTGAGCCCTTCCTCCGTGGAGACTTGAGGGACACATCATGAGCTTCTTAGAGCGATGGCTACTTGGGATGGACGATATATCCCAAAGTGTTCTCAGTTTGAGGTCAGCCCCAGATGTCCAGCTCACCTGGGAAATGCCTGCAGATGAGGGACAGACAGCCTGCTCAGGGTTCGCTCCAGGGGGTCAGTGGACTAGTCTCTCAGCAGCTGAGGGGAGTTCCAGCTGGGAGTACAGATTTAGGGGTCGTGGTTCTCACTCTGATGACGGCACAGAGGAATCTCTCTTTGCATCTTCCCACCAGTCCATTAAAACGACTCTGACAGTGACCGTAATTCAGGGGTTCATTTCCCTGTCCTACTAAACCACTAGCTTCTGGAAATGAACTGTTGACCAAGAAGAGAGGATTCAGGCACGGCATCATGCGTGTGTCTGTTATACATGTCAAGTGCATTTATATCTTTGTTTTATCAAGTCAGGATTGGCCAGGTTACGCGGTAGAAACCAACAGCCCTAAAACCTCAGTGGCTTAAAGCAACAAAAGGTTATTCTGTTCACGCTGGACATCCGGATCAACTGTCCCTGGCAGGGAGAAAGGGGACCCGTTATTCTGATTCTCCCAGGCTGCTGCCCACATCCCAGTAGCTCAAGCAGGTCCGGTATCCACACCTCACTTTAGCAAAGAGTTCTCTTGTCACTGTTGGGATTTTTCCCATTGAAATGGGCCTATCTGTAGTCAATCCAATGGATGTCTCGAACCTTTGAAATCATCTAGCTTGAAGCTGTAGAGCCCTGACCAATGATCTAATTGAAAGAGGCAGGATGGGGAGCCTGCTAAGTCTCTTTTGAGAAAGCAGTCATGTTTCATCTGCTCACTGTAGTCAGAATCAAACCTGTCTGCACCTTCCATTGGAGCCTGAATATAGTAACAAAGTTTAGGCCATAAAGCAGTCAAGGTGTGTACAATAGCAATGGCGATTTTTCTTTAAAAATGGTCAAAATGACCTTTGTAATGATAATAGATTTAGTTTATGGAACCTATTCCAAGGGAGAGCCCAGGACAGAAGTGTTATGATAAATAAGTCTATGGAGCTTCCTTGCCTTAGTCCTAATTAATTCTGATTAGATTTAGAAGTTGAGAGAGTAATCTATGTGGTTGAAAGATGACTTCAGATCACACTTGTCACTTCAAAACACCAATAACACACTGGACTTTTTGACTGTTTTGAATGAAATGTGTAAGTGAAACCAGCAGAGAGACTGTAATGAAGCTATGGTTTACTTCCTGCCCATCACAGGCCTAGCACCGGGCTAAGCATCCTATACACATTATCACATGTTTCCATTTCCCTAGTGAGAGGCTGAGGCTTTGACAGCTGGTGGTATTCTGACCATGGTCACTTGGCTGGGACATGGCACAGCCAAAGCCTGATTTCAGGGTTGCCTGAATCTAGAGGCCAGACGCTGATAGCTTTGAATGAATGAGAGCCCCCCAAGGGAACCCTGTAGCCTTGGCAGGAAATTTTGTTTGGTTGTATGTATTCTTTTTTAAAAAAATATTTTATTTATATATATTTTAGAGAGAGGGGAAAGGAGGGAGAAGGAGAGGGAGAGAAACATCGACATGTGAGAGAGATATAGATTGGTGGCCTCTCTCACGCCCTGGGGGATCTGGCCCACAACGCAGGCATGTGCCCTGACTGGGTATCGAACCAGCAACCCTTTGGTTAGAAGGCCCACACTCAATCCACTGAGCCACACCAGCCAGGGCAGTTGTATATATTCTAGTTTGGCTGTTTTCTGCATTTGAGGAACTGAGGCACCAAAGGAATTCACTTAAGTATTTATAGTGGGTTTATATTAATCAAGATTAGCTCCAGTTCCGAAAGTAATAAAATTATAACATTTATGCTCCCAGTCCTCAGTGGAGAGCATGGTAGCTGGATGTGAGCATTTTGTGAGCTAACTGTCCCTGGGAAAAATATGATTGGTGCTTCCGCCTTTTAGCTTATACTTCCTCTATCAGATTTTTAGAAACTTTCACTCCTCATAACCTCAAGCCAAAATGTGGCTGTGCCTAAAAGATGAAATAAATTTCTTTCTCCTAACCCTGAGAAGGAGCTATTTTCTCTCTCCTAACCCCGAGATGGTTCCTAAGGCTGAGGACCCTATAAGATTGTCGCTGGCTCCACAAGCATTTTTTGAGCACCTCCTCTATGCCAGACGTGTGGTGACACTGTGGTGGACAAAACAGCTCTCGCCCTCAGGGAGCTTATAGCCTAGTCAGGGAAACAGAACTTGACATGGGCAGTGAGTTCGGTTGCCATTTTGTTTGAGATTCAATGGCACATTTAATACTTTTTACAGTGATGCCTTGGACTAAGCAGGTGCTTTCCTGTTAAGGCAATGGGCCACAGTGGAAGGCTTGAGGACAGATGGAGACATGCAGATAGTAAGTTATTAGGTGACTCATTAGCCCTTTTACTTAACCCATGGAGCTCAGTTTCCCCTCTAAAATGGGGATAATAATACTGACTTTGAAGGGCCAATGTAAGGATGAAATGAGGTAATGGATGTGAAGCATCCAGCATCCATCATGCCTGGGTCACAATCATGCTCAGCAACTGTTTGCTAGAATTATGATAATGAAGATGTCAACAAAGGCAAGAAATAATGAGATGGGGGTAGAAATAAGAGGCTGTTGAGAGGAAAGGGTTCAATCATTAAAGCTATTTTCTCTGCAATAGTCACCATTTAAAATAGATATCTAGGTACAATCTCCAGCCCTCTTTTGAATGCTTAAAGAATAGGCCTTTTCTTAAATTTGTGTGTATAGGGTGAGATGCAGCTAAAGGGGAGACAGTTTAATCTGAACTGAGATTAAACTTTTCCTTCTTTTCTCTTTTCTCTTTTCCTTTATCTCTTGTCTTTTTCTTTTCTGAGGGTCAGAACAATGAACTTCATTTAGAGAAAGAGTACTTACCCAAAGCCTGTTCCTATTTGAGATATTTCACCAGGAAAGAGAATCATCGCTTATCCTACTGAGGAATTTTCACTGTTTTACTGGAACCAAGATGTCATTATTAAAAGACTGTTGACTTCCCAGCCCTGGCTGGTGTGGCTCAGTTGAGTGCCGGCCTGCGAACCAAACAGTCCCCAGTATGATTCCTGGTCTAGGGCACATGCCTGGGTTGTGGGCGAGGTTCCCCAGCTGGGGGTGCGCAAGAAGCAACCACACATGGACGTTTTCTCTCCCTCCCTCTCTCTCCCTCCCTTCCCCTTTCTCTAAAAATAAATACATACAATCTTTAAAAAAAAATCTGTTGACTTCCCATATAGTGGTTATTCATAATGACTTTACAAGAATGGAGGCTATGTCATCATTATTATTTAGAACACAAAGATCACAACCCTAAGATTCAGGATTCTGTGGTGGCAAAGCGACAGAACCAACTCTGTCTCACTTAAGCAAAAGGAAGAATTTAGTAGAAGGCTATGGGTTTGCGCACAAACCCAAGGAAAAGCAGAGAACTAGGTTTCAGAAAACCTAGGAACTGGGATAGCCCAGGCAGCAGGAGCTAACAGGCAGCTGTTTGGGATCACCCTTGATGCATCACCCGATGAATAAACTTCATTTATACTGAGTCTCTGCCTCACTTGTCTCAAGATGTAATTTCCTGAGGGAGGAAGTATTGTTGCCCAAATTTTGGTCCTGGCCCAGTGGTCAGCCAGGCTGCGTCAGAGCACCTTGACTAATATTCTGGCCAAGCCTGCCTGTAATGGGAGAGGGCTAGTTAGTTTCTAGAGGAAACTGGGGTACTGCCACCAGAAGTGGGGCTCGTTAATGGGAAAGTAACAAGAATTTTATACTGCAGAGAGCTTCTGGGGTAGAGGTGTAATGAAAGAATCATTATCATACTACTTAATGGGGAAACTGAGGTCCTGAGTAAAAGTAGTTTGCCTGAGGGGTCGCGTTGAGTGCCAGAAATGAAACTTTTTGACTTCTACTCACTAAATGGGACTTTTCCCCCTTTATTCTGCCCAGCTTGCTAAAGCAATGGTTCAGAGACCTGGCAATGTGTCAGAATCACCTGTGGAACTTGTTAAAAATAGAGGAGCTGGGTTTGACATGGGGCTGGTGCATTTTTAAAAAGCTTCCCATCTGATTGTGTTTACAACCAACGTGGTGACTCACAACACCAAGTTTCCATAGGATCCAATATAGAAAGAGAATGTTGTAGAACTAAAAATGGGATACAGTGAATTTAGGGAAAAGATATGGGTTTGGTGATCAAAATTTGTTGAGATCTAATTAGTGTTAGCTGTCTTCATGGTTTGGGGTTTAGGGAGTGTGAAGACAGGGAGAACTCTCTGATTATGACAAGCTTCAGTCACATGGATCTGGAGGGTTAGGCCGTTGACCTAGGGAGCCCTTGAAGTTGAGCACTGCAAGAAGCAGGGCTGGGGCCCCAGTAGGGCTATCCTGACCATCTATGGTGCTGAAGGGGAAGGATCAGATTATGTGGGTAGATTACTCAAGTGTTAAGATCTGGAACACAGAAAAGGGTTGGGAAATAGGCCTGAGTTGGCACAGACAGAAAAGGGATCTGTTACCTTTATCTTTTTGCCTCATCACCCCAAGTGATAGGCCACCCTAGGTCTCTTAACCAACTTGGAACATGGAGGAGCCACATTCCTCCACTTTTTACCTCGCTACCTCTGTCCATCCTTCAGGTCCTTGCTTAAATATCACCTCTTCAGAGGGGCCTCCCTGACCCCTAGTCCAAACTAGGTCCCCTGCTGTTCTCTTGTGGACACCTGTTCTTTCCCAGGGCCAGCTGCTTGGGCTTGCAGCCTATGCAATCTCACAGGGTCCTGTACTTGCAAGAACGCCATGTTTGTTTAATGCTCTGCTGTTACCATCTTGAACTTCTTAATAATTTTTGAATGAGAGGCTCTCCATTTTCATTTTGTACTGAGCTCTGCAGATTATATATCTGGTCCAAACATCTAGCTGCATGCCTGCCACTATAGTAAAGGCTTGATACGTATTAAGTGTAATACTTTGAAGTTATTGTTGTTTGACAATGTTTGACTTATTTTAAAAAACAGATTCATATGGTTCAACCTCAAATATTCTGGATGAATGGGTAAATGGATGACTAAATGGGTGATGATGAGAAGAAAGGTACCTTGAACACAGTGGGCTGCTGATCCAATATCCACTTACCTACTTCCTCCCTATTTCCTTCCTTCCTACCTTCCTTCTACCAGTTTTGGTCAGGTGTCCATCCCTTCCTGAGTGACTCAGAGGTAGAGACACCATCCCTGATTCCAGGGTAGATTCTGATCAGCCTACATATTCTTTCTCCTAAGAACAATCTTCTTCCTCCGAACATGGTCAGAGTTGAATGAGCGTCCTGGAACTACTGCAGCCATCTTGCTACCAGCCTGGTGATGAAACCAACCCAAGGAAGCAGCAGAGCCCAAAGGAACTACAGAAAAGCAGACATATTGTGGATGAGCCCTGACCTACCCCTGAATCTACTTTTTTCTTATGTGAGATAAAAAAATTTCTGTATTGTTTGTTACGTTGTCTATCGCTGTGAAACAATTACCCCGGAATGGAGTGGATTAAAACAGTATATATTTGATTATATTTCACAATTTTGTGGTCCAGGAAACTGAGTAGGACTCAGCAAAATGATTCATCTGTTACATCAACTGAGGTCACTCAGTGGTGTTCAGCTGGCTAACAGGCTGGTCTGAAGAGTCCAAGATGGCTTCCCACACATATGGGGCATCTTGGTGGTGATGGCTGGAAGTCTAGACTCCACTGGGACCTTTAACCAGAGCATGTCCACGTGGCCTCTCCAGCATGGCCATCTCAAGGTAGTCAGACTTGTTACACAGGGAGTGCAGGGCTCCAGAGAGAGTGCTCCAGGAGGCAGGAAGTGGAAGCTGCCATCCTTTTCAGGCCCAAGTCTGTACAGGCACAGAGCAGGCATGAAGCCTACCCATACTCAAGAGGAGATGACATAGATTCTACCTCTTGATGGGAAAAGTATCAAAGAGTTTATGGCTATCTTTAATCCTCCACATTATGTAAGTCAACTGGAAACGGATTTTCTGTTATTGGCAGGCAAAATGATTCAAAATACTCAAAGAACTTAATTTGTGATAATCCAAGTTTTTCTCAAGCCTAGGAAGATAATTCTTCCTGTTCCTCTAACCTGGGGGTCTGTAAACTCTTTATGCAGAGGGCCAGATAGTAAGTATTTTAGGTTTGGAGACTACAGTCTCTGTTGCAACTACTCAACCCAGTTAAGGCATGAAACCAGCCATAGAAAACATATTATACATGAATGAGCATGTCTGTATACTAATAAAATTTTTATCTATACACTGAAATTTGAATTTCATACAATTTCCATGCATCATGAAATATTCTTCTTCCTTTCCCCCCCAAACATTTAAATATGTAAAAGCCAGTCTTAGCTTTTAGGCTATATAAAAGAAGGAAGCAGACTGGGTGTGGTCCCTGGGCCATCTTTTACCAACCCCCAACTCTAACATATCAGGTTTGCTCCAATCTTAGGGCCTTTGCATATGCTCACCTTCTGTCTGGAAGATTCCTCTCGAAGATCTCCGCATGGCTTGTACCTTCTCTTCAATTGGCTTTTAACTCAGATATTACCTCCTTAGAACAGCATCCTCCGATCACTGTACCTGAATTAATACCGCCTACTCTGAAATACCTTAATCCCTTATATTCTTGAGATTTTGTTCATTTACTTGTTTACGTGTTCATTTGCTGCCTCTTTTCCACCCTACTACAGTAGAATCTGAATGCATCAGCGATCTTGCCTATCTTATTCTCCTTTGTATGCCCTTACCTAGCACAGTGCCTGGCAGGTAATATATACTCAATTAAATATTTGTTGAATTTGAGTTGAATGGTTACAACTTAATTCTCTGGGGTTTGACAAGAACATAGAAAGCCACTCAGTTTGTAGTTACTGAATGAAAGGAAGATAATAAAAGCAGAGGATGAGAGTGAGCTGTTATCTTCACTTGGAGAAGTGTTCACCACTCTGTTACTTCCCTGTGTTTCAGGCAAAAGCTGAAGGAAAAAGTCTTCTTCTCTTGTATAATTTTGACAATAGCCTTTTTTCCTCTCTTGGCAGATATGAATGACTTACTTCGCCTGTTGGAGGGCAGGAATGGGAAAACAGCCTTATTTGAGAAGGGAGAGCGTCATCGTGGTGGTAGTGAAATCGTGTTTGGAAGCTAGATTTCTCTAGACCATTAAGGTATGATTTCACAGAAATTTCCAAGGTCCCTTAGGGGAAATGGCAAAGGTCCTAGGTTGCACGGTAACAATAGAGATGACAGAGTTGGAAGTAACATCAGGCCGGACTTGTCATCAGGAGGGAGGGAGGCAAAAGCAGCAGTAGGTGTAACAGTTGGGACAAGAAGGCTTGAACTTGAACAGACTGTACTGGTGGTGTTGGGCGGTGGCCAGAGCCCAAACACTTGGCATTGGGCTTTCCAAGCCTAGGGACAGAAGTGGCTTCCATCCAGTCCTGTGTCTACTTATTAAAACAAACACATCAGCAGTGTAGAAATAGCCCACTGTAGGTGAATATAATAAACAGGAAGTGTTCATGGGAAGCAGTGAGGGACACAGCCTAGTGGACCTTGGAAGTTAGAAGTTTGTGAGTTCACTGAGTTCAGGTAAGGCGAGCTCTGGGACAGAGAGAGCGCTAATAAGTAGAAACAGAGAGTGAGGCTGATAGGGAAGGTGAGAAGAGGCTGACCTGAAAATGCTGAGAGCAGAGTGTGGATTGCATTCATAGGCCAGCTGGGCTAAGAAGTGACTATGACTTTCGTCAACTGGTGTTTGTTGGCACCAATTCAATGCCAATAAGAATCCCCAATGTGGGGCGTGGTGAAGAAGGAAACTTGATTCAGTGCGAAACAGCTGAACTGTGATACAGGACAGCACTGAAGCAGCATGGCTCTGAGGCAGGCTTGGGGTCAGGCTTCTCTCTGGCTAGAAAGCTCTGCTCTGCTCTTTACTGGTCTGCTCTGCTCTGCACTGGTGGTGTGCTTTGTGCTGTGCTGGTCTGCTCTGTTCTGTGCCAGTCTGCTCTGGTTTGTGCCGATCTGCTCCACTCTGCTCTGGTGAGATGGTGTTTCAGCTCAGTTAGGGAGACAGTTTTCAACCTTCCTTGGAAAGAGAAAGTGTGCTCTCAGAGCCAGAGGGGAGCTGGTTTACATGGATAAAAGTCCCTGCCTCTGGTCCCTGATTAGTCTGTCCTCATGCAAATAAGGACTCCAAATCCTTGCAGTTTGATTGGTCCAAAAGACATTGTCCTGATTGGTCAGAATAGAGCCACTGTGGTTGCTCAGAGCTGTAGAGCTCTGATTGGAATCCTATTGGTTGAAATAGGATTCCAGGAACTCCTATGTAAGGGCTGGCTCAGATGGCAGAAATATAGTCCAGGAAGGCAGTTCTTTGCAGAGGTGGGCAATTCAGTGCAGGCCTCTCCCTGAAGTGCAGTGTGTGTGAGAGGCCCCGGTGTAGAAATGGCTGCCAGGCTCTGTTTTTTTGTTTTTTTGTTTTTAATTTGAGCCCAGTCAGTCACCAGGATCCCTTCTTAGTAGGTGTCTTCTTTCTCAGTATTTATACTTTAGACAGTTGATTTCCTGTTGGTGGATGAAGCAGGAAAAACAGAGATGGAATTATGTCTCTCATCTGGACTTTCTGGTTGCAAGTGGTGGAAAAGCTAACAAAATGTGGCCAAAGCTTAAAAAGGGAATGTATTGGCTCACATTATTGAGAAACATAGCAATATGCTAGCTTCAGCTATGGCCAGGTCTAGGATCTCACGTAATGTCTTCAATACTTGGTCTCTCTGTTTCTTTCTTCATTTCTTAGCTCTTATTTCCTCTGTATTAGCTTCATTCTCAGATAGGTTCTCCCCATGATATAGTGGGTCACATTAGCTCCTGGTGTATATCCATCTAGCTTCAAGTTCAACAAAAACTACCTTTGGCCTAGTTGCTGTAGCAAGTCCAATAATTCTATCTCATTGCCTCTGGTTAGATCATGTGTCTAGTTCCTTTTTAAGGGTGAGATGCCTATTTGGATATACAGGTAGAGTGTTCAGCAGTCACATGGTGTATACCTATCTGGAGTTCAGAATAGAGGTCAGCTGTGACTGGTGTGGCTCAGTTAATTGAGCATTGTCCTACAAAATGAAGGGTCGCTGGTTCCATTCCCAGTCAGGGCACATGCCTGGGTTGGGGGTTCAGTCCCTAGTCGGGGTATGTATGAGAGGTAACCGATTGATGTTTCTCGTATCGATGTTTCTATCTCTTTCTCCCTCCCTTCCCTTCTCTGTAAAAATAAATAAAATCTTTTTTTTAAAAAGAATAGAGGTCAAAGCTAGGATAGATACTAGTAGGTCATTGGTGTATAGATGGCATTTGCAGCCGTGAGGCAAGTTGAGGTCATCTATGAGGTGTGTTTGAACAGAGATTTGAGAATCAGTCTAGAATGGTCCAGTGTTCAACGGCTGGGAAAATGAGGAAGAACCAGCAAAGGAAACTGGGCAGGAGGGAACAGTGAGAAAGCAGACCCAAGAGGCAGTATGTGGTGGTAACCCAGAGGCCAAGTGAAAAAAGATTATTGTGCCTAAAGTAAGAAACAACCCACCAAATTCTAATTTACCCCAGGTCTCAGCAGATAGTGTATTTCCACATGTGTATTTGTGTGTGTGTGTGTGTGGAAAATTTATTTGGCCTGAGGTTAGCTACCATATATTCCCTTTGTTTCTCCCCTAGAAATTCTGAGTTCCTGTGGTCCAGGACTTCAGTTGTGGCTCTGTGGTTACAAATTTCATTACTTCTCTTTTCTTCTTGTGACAACTGCAAGATCAGTTCACTTTCTACACTTCTAAGGAAAGCCCGAAGCGCTGAGCATCTGCCAGGACTTCCCATCCATCCATCCATGAGATAGTTACTGAGAATTTACAACATGTAGGCACCATTCTAGGCACTGAGGATACAACCATGAACCACATAGTCCCAGCACTGTCCTTGCCAACAGGGAGTTTGCGTTCTAGTGGACTGGGGTTGGGAGAGGGAGACAATGTGTGTGTGGGGTCACAAGCAAACAAAGTAACTTAAAATTGTTATGCCCACATTGAAGAAAACAATCAGTGGTCTAAGATATAGAATGACAATGGAGACTAAGAGGGGTAACTACTTACATTGGGAGGGCAGGGAAGCTTCTCTGAAGAGTTAGATCCTGATGTCTCCAAAGTAACCAGCAAGTCTTTTTCTTTTTAGGGTCCTGAATTGAACCTATATTTCAGTTCCTAGAACCTTCCAGGCTGTTGGTTTCCTCCTGGCTTACCTGAAAAATGCAGGAAACCTACCTCCAGTTCTATCTTCATGTGAGCACCTATCTTTACAATTTACAGTATTCATTTGAAAAATCAGTCCTTTAACAATTTTATCTAACATCTACTAGATGAAACAAAAGATTATAAAAATGTAATTTATCAAAGTTCATCTTCCAACAATATGATTAGTTACAGGGGAACAGTTTGAGGGGAACAGTTATTATAGTGCAGACACAGGTTTAAATAAGCATTATATGTGCATCTTATTTAATCTTCACAACAGCCTTGTGAGGTAGGTACTATTATCATCCCATTTTACACTTAAAAAAGCCTGAGGCTTAGAGAGATTGACCGTCTAAATTCACACAGCTAGCACATGGCAGAGCTTAGAACCCATGCCTGCTATCAAGTCTAAATGTATAGATACAGCCAGCAAATAGATCACATTCATTTATGTACATAATCAATCAGTTACTTTCTCAAGCCCCTGAGTTAGCAGCTCCTTCATGTTCCCAAGGGCCCTTGCCTTCTCCTATCCTAACTTATCAAGCATTTTGCTATTGCTTGTTGCTTCTTTCTCTAGCCTAGTGCCTGGCATATCAGATTTACTTAAAAAACAAATACAAAACAAGCAAAAACCACTTAACTGGAGGGCTGCTAGTTCCTGGACATACAACTAATTCATTCAAAGACAGCACCTGTTCTCTAGGAGTCCACAGTTCAACAGAAGACAAATAATGTGGGATCCAGCCTGACAAGTGCAGTGAGTGAGTGACCTGAATTGATTTCTATGGTGGAACACAGGGGCAACAGGGCGAGGCATTGGGTGTGGGCGTTGGAGAAGGACACCTGAAAGGACCCATTCATTATTCCACAAATATTTATCAGTGACCATAGCACACGTAGCACATAGTAAGCGTTCAATATCTGTTATTAAATGCCAGCCACTGTCTAGGTGTTGGAGATGCCACAGCACACCCGAAAACCGTGGTGGCCCTTCCCTCGTGAAGTTCACCGTGTAGCCAAGGACAACAGGCAGTGGGCGTAATTATGTAAAATTGTGTTAGATGCTGAGCAGGAAAACAACAGGCGGCTGAAATTCTAAGGATGTTAGATCCTTCGGCTGGGGGCAGCCGTGGGCGGGTTTTGAGCAGGAGTGGCTGTGACTGGGACGGACTGTAGGGGGCGGGAAGACTGCAGGCAAGAAGAACTGGTAATTTTAAGATGCAAATATTTTCTGCCGAACTGGGAGGACCTAGTTGCTCGGTACACTCGAGGTTCTCCCGAGTCGAGGCTGCATTTTGAATGCAAACTCGATTGCCCAGCAGTGCAGAGCGGGCTGAGAACTGCAGCGCTAATTCACGGTTTTTTCGTACTCGGCACATCTAGGTTCCTCCGCTCCCCAGACCTGCAGACGCACCATCTCCGCCTTGGACCGGGACGCTAGCAGGCGGGCAAGATAGGGGGTGGCGCGGGAGCCGGGGGGGGGGGGGGCTGTGCACTGCAGCGATCACCCCCAAGGCTCGGGGTCTGCAACGCCGTGCGGGCGGGAGGGGGCGGTGCTTGTGCTGCGGACCTAGGTGGTGAGACGGCCCGCCCTCTGTCTCAGGCCCCGCCTTTAGGCCCCGTTGATTGGGTCAAGGCCGCGGAAGGGCCGGGCGTCCCCTAGAGGACGGGGGGTTGGGCTGAAGCGGGTGAGCTGATTGGTCCGAGTGGGATTAGGTCATCGCTAGCAGGTTCGAGCAGCCCGGACGCCGGCGGGGCGGCCGAGGCTGCTGTGAGAGGGCGCTCGAGGCTGCTGGAGAGCTCACCAGCCAAGGAGGCGGGGAGGCGGCGGCCGTATTCGCTCGGCAGCTCGCTCGCTTCCCGGCGCCGCTGCAGGTCCGCCGCTGTGCTTCCTGCTCTCCTGCCGCCCCGAAGCGTGCCGTTGCAGCCGGTACCCAGCTGGGTTCGGGAGTCGTGCGCGCAGGCGGACACCGTGCGGAGGGCTAGCCGGCACCACACCTGTGGAGCCCGCGGCCGTCGGGGTGCCAGTCGGGATCCCACCGCGTGCGTGCTCGGGGCTGCGGGCCTCCCGGGCCCCGGGGGAGGTGCGCCCCCCGGCTGGGTGCCTTGGACACGATGGGGCTCCCCGCGCTGGAATTCAGTGACTGCTGCCTCGACAGCCCGCACTTCCGAGAGACGCTCAAGTCGCACGAAGCGGAGCTGGACAAGACCAACAAATTCATCAAGGAGCTCATCAAGGACGGGAAGTCCCTCATCAGTGCGCTCAAGAGTGAGTGCCCCCGAGCCCGGCGGGGAGGGGCTGTCGGGCGGCGTTCAGGTCTGGGCATCCGTGTGCCCGGCTGGTTTTCTTTTCCCGGGGCTCTGAGGGATGGGCGTAGATGCTTGTCTGAGGCGGGAAGGCTACGTAAAATGGGCGAGCCAGCAACAGCCCGATGAGGAAGGAGACCCGTGGCCCGGTCGTTTGTGTTCTGGAATGGCTGGGAGTTGACCGAGAGCGTGTGCTGCTCGGGGCACCACGGGTGGGTGTGAGCCGCACGCAGGTGTCCCGGAAGTGGGACTCGAGTGCCAGGGGCGCTGCAGCCTATTGGGAAACCCCAGCTCGCGGCTACGACTCTGGCTTCCTTGGGGAAGAGTTGCTCCCCCTCGGGTGCCCAGCCGTGGGAATGGAGCGTGCCCTGCCAAGGGGGCGCTGCCTGTCCTCAGAAAAAGGCGGCTTGTGACTGCTTCGCTCCTTGCATGCAGCTTCAGCCGGCTCAGGGCCGCCGGGTTTCCCGAAAGGCACGGGAGAAGGGCTGGGTGGAGTGGTTGCTTAGCTCGGGGTTCTTTGGAGTATTGGCAGCCAGTAACCCCCCAGTAACATCTAGAATCAGGACCATGTACGTATGCAGGTCCTGATTCATGTGTTTAGCAGAAGGTGACAGGGGTGGGACTACAGAATCAGAGTGTTCCTTTACTCTAAACCGTGGGCGAGGATTTAAAAATAGAACGGACATATCCTGACTCTCCCGCTCCCGCTCCCTTGCTCTCCTTTTTACCTCTCGAGCTATCCTTGAAAACTGAAAGGCCTGAGAAGGAATGTCCTCGGTCCTTGATCAGAAAAGAGAAGTTTAAACTCATCCTTTAAAATTCTGCAAGCTTTTGTAAAACCATTTTTTGCTTGTTTCCTTTTGGTAGGGAAGAAATGAAATCTGCATTCTGTGTATGGTTTTCCCTTGACTTTTGCAGAGCCAGAGAGTTTCTCCTTCCGGCCAAACAAGAGTGCTCTGGGGATGAGCACCTTGGATTGTGAGATCCTTTTTGGTGCCTTTTCAGTCCTCCCTTTTAAAGATAGTTCAGTCCATCATTTAGTTTTGAGAATCAGGAATAATGTGAAGGCAGAGAGTGGGACCGTCTTTGACTTCACTTTTCCTGACTCTGTGATGGATTTCTTAATAGGTGGTACCTTTCAGCTCAGAAAGGTTGCTGTTGGCAGAGTAAGGGCCTAGCTGTGAATTTCCCCCAGGCCTCTTTAAAGGAGACTTCCTGAAGTCAAGTGCCTGAGCTGTCGTTTGTGAGCCTGTTCTTTTTAAAAACGAAGAGGGACACAATGGAGCCCCAAGGCAGCAGGTGCCAATCTTTTAGGGTAAAATAAACGTAGAACTGTGATGTGATGAGGCTCCTCAGAGGCTGGGGACTGTGACCTGAAGCATGCGCACAGATTCTTCCTTTGTCAGTGATCAGGGCCATTCTGGGTTCAGGGAATACTTGACCCCTGGTTTGGAGTAAGTTAGGAGCCCATTTATAGATTAGGCCCAGGAATTTTGACTGACTCTCAGGCCTGCTTTAATTGGGTCTCTCTGCTGTGTTCAGTGAACATTTCAACGCTGTGCCTGCTGCGTGCTGAGTACTGCCACGGACATGGAGGGTGTAGCAGTGAATATTCTGCTCCTGGGGCCACAGGGACTTAATCCATGCCAGTCACTGCTTCATATGAATTATCTCATGTGCTGTTATTCTTTTTACAGATGAGAAAACAGGCTTGGGGGAATCACCAGTCCAGAGCCACACTAGCACCAGGGCTTAGTTTTGAACCCATGTGGTCTGAACTGGAGATGGAATTCTTGCTGATGCAGAGCTCTTAATCTGGCCCCATCCCACTTGCCCAGAGTGTAGCCCGTGGACCAAGCCTTCTGGAAATTGGATTTGCATTTTGTATCTCAGCCTTAAATCCGAAGAGGGTGCAGGCGTGTGACTGGCAATTTATTTGCCTGCTACAGGTTTTTTTTTGGCGGGGGGAAGGGGGATGGTAATTCTTTGGGGAGAAGGAAACAGCGCAGTAATAGGGTTTAAGAGGCACTGCAGTTGTCGAGCGGAATAGATGAGCCCTGCAACTTGGGGGAGAGACTCACGTGGAAATAGGTGTTCTCATCTTTGTATGTCCAGCTCCACAACTGTGCTGCCCTTCTGCTATGAACTACGGCTCGAACAGGTCATGTGACCTCTGAAAATAAAGAGGCTGAAGTTGATAGATGGCTGTTTCCCAGACTTTAGGCATTTTGTTATAATTAGGCGCTTACTACATTGTATACTATAACTATATTAGTATTTGTGGATTATTTTTCTTTAGCTGATGCTTAGCAATACGGTAAATGTAAAGCCAGTGTTTTAAAAAATAAACACATAATTATATAAGTAACAGTAGTTTAGATGATTTATAATCTCCTTCAGCTCTAAAATTTTATGGCTTTATTTTATAATTAGTATTTATAGTTGGATTTAGGTTTTATTTGTGTGTTAATATGAGGCAATAAAACTGGCTTCCAGGGATTGTCAAAGTTCATCTACATCATTGCTACTTCTACTTTACGAGCGAGGAAACCGAAGATCAGAGAGGTTAGTTACCTGCCCAAGGCGACACAGAAATTAAGTATATTTAAAAATTAACTATATTTAAACCCAACTTGTCTGATTCCAAAGGCTGTGCACTTAACCCTGAAGCAAAACCATCCTCTAGGTCAGTTGTCTCTTGAGTTCCCTTGAGAACCTGATAAACACTATGAACTGCATAAAAATGAATGCCTGAAGTCTTTCCCCAGTCTGGACACATAGAAGTTAAGCAGTAAAGTAATTTCAGACCTATATTTTTAGATATTCCGATTTCGGAGATAGTTCTCATTTGATGTACATCAGTGCCTTTGAGACTCCCGGTCACTTTTTCTGTGCTGATTTGTCCAGGCCTTTTCTGTGGGCACTTACTCACCTAGGACCCTTCCCCTGACCTGATGAATCAGCGTCTCAGGGAAAAGGATTTTGTGTTTAAGTCTCTCTCTCTTTTTTTCTTTCCATGTAGAAACAGTAGAGGGTCGAGATGAATTTCAGACTTACAGAATGAAGGGTTTTAGGAATTCCTGGGTTCACATCTTAACCCTGTCACATACTGGGTGACTCTGGGCAAGTCACCAAGCCCGAGCTCCTCCTATGCAACATGGAAGTAGCCACACTCACCTCCTCGGGTGTTTGTGAGATCTGAACAAAACTGTATGAAAAGAGAATACAGTAGCTTGAGCTGGTGCATAGCACTGCTCAGGTCATGGTAGTTGTATCATCTTCCAGCATTCAGGGTTGACAAGACTTGGACAAAAAGTCACTTCAAAGCAGAAGGATAGTTTTTGGTTTGGCTTTAAGGCCTTAGGCCCTTGCTTCCTTCATGCCAGTTGTTGGTAACTTAAATAGTTGTGTATGTTTTAAGTATTGGTGGGAAGAATCCTGGTAATATTTGTATAAAAGTCGTGGTTATGCCAAAAAAAGCACTATAAGTTAGAAAGAAAAATATAAGTAAGTAAGCCTCCTAACATCTTTGCTGTTTCTAATAACATTCTGGCAGTTCAAATGTTCAATATGGCTAGATTAACTCCCTGCCTCAGTGGCTAGGCTGGCTGCCTCTCTCTGCCCTGTAGGAAAAGCTTGCAGAATGCATTGGACTTCATTCATGTCTGGCTGCCTCATGGAGTCGGTGGCAAAATAAATGTGGTTTCATAGAAGGAAAGGTGAATCAGGCTGTTGATTTTGACGGATGTTGAGGGTTTTCAGGAACTGTGTTTCCATCATGACAGTTGGTTTGTGAACTTGTTGCTGAGGATATGCCCCTTTAAATTTGACATACTCTTTGAGACAGAATGAGGTATCCTTATTCCGATAGTTTAAAGTGAGGCAAAAATGCAAAATTTAAAATATCAACTTTATTAAGATAAAATTCACCTTACCATATGGTTCTCACCCATTTAAAGCACCCAATTCAGTGGTTTTTAGTACATTCACAATGTTAGTGCAATCATCACCACAGCCAATCTTAGAATATTTTCATCACCCTCAAAAGAAACCCCATTCCCATTAGCGGTCACTCCCCATTGTTTCCCACCTCCTCCCCAACCCCTAGTCAACCTCCAAGGCAATTTCTGTCTCTATAGATTGACCTATTCTGGACATCTGAAGCTCCGTTTAAATAGTTTTCTCCTAGATAGTGGTGACCAGCTTTAGGCACAGCATTCTTGATTGGAGTTCTGTAAGTGGCTTTCTCTCCTTCAGGGGCATTTAAGTAGACGTGAAATCCTAAAGAGTGAACTGTGTCCCAAGGCCTAGAAAAGCCCAGGAGAGGGAAATGGCTTCATTCTAGCTCATGGTTGTTTGAAGGATGCAAAAGAGATTACCAAAACAAGACTAAGAATCTAGCCCCTTCTCTCAGTGAGCTTTTAGTCATGTCTGGCAGGGTGTGTGGTACTGAATCAAGCCTTACTCTTGAGTAGGTATTCTTCTGTGTGATGCTGCTTTTTTTTTTTTTTTTTTAAGCAAAATGAAGTGACTGTATTTGAGCCCATAGTTTTCATGAGATGTTTTGGAGATGGCACACCTTTTTCATTGCATTCTTGGCAGTTAATAATTCTGAGATCTCTGACCTGCGTCACATTGCCAAGGCAACCACAGTGAATTTAACAGAAAGTAGTCTAATGAGAATGCCAGCAGCCTTGTTTGTTGAGCACTTACACCAAGTGCTCCACTCTATGCTAAGTGAGCACATTGTCTCATTAGTCCTTCCACCATCCTTTGAGATGAATACTCTTATTTTTCTGCATTTTAAGAGTTGTGGTAACTGGTCTAAGGTCACATAGTCAGGAAATTGTACAACCAAGTTTTGAACCTGGCAATGGACTACCCGCCCTTCCCTTGAACATGACTCTTTGGTGCTTCAGTAAACACATTGGCAGTGCAGATGCAAATTCTATATAGATCTAGACCTTAAAAAGGAGAAACATGCAGCCGGTGCTAGAATAACCGAAAATATTGACCCACCTCAGTTGTTTTTCAGAATCTGAGTCCTGAGTAGCAGGGAATAGCTGATACTTTGTATTGTGCTCTGAAGTGGTTTTTCTCTCCATCATTGGACTAAAGAGTAGTTGTAGGCGGGAGTGTTTCTGATGATCTCTTGGCTTCCTAAAATAATGGAGTTTCTCTTTTATAGCATTAATTTCTTTTGTTATTAAAATCTTACTGTGATGTGATTGGCATATTTGATTTCAGGTGTACAACACAGTGACGTGATGTTTGTGTGTACTGTGAGGTCATCAGCATGATTTAGTCTAGTTAAGTCTGTCACTAAAGTCACAATTTTTATCTTATGAGGAGACTTTTAAGATTTACTAATAACTCTTAGCAACTTTCAGATACTCACTATAGCATTAACTCTGGTCATCATGCTGTGTATTATATTCCCATGATTTATGTTGTAGCTGGAAGTGATTATATTTTAACTGGGTAAAAAAGCATTGAGCAGGGAGGCCAAAACCTACTCCTGGGTCCGATTGGGTAAGATCAGTGGTTCATCCTCTTTGCTCATTAAAACAAAGAGTAAAAATACTGACATCAAGGGCTGCGTGCTTTCAAGCATGCCACCATCTTTTTGTACTTTTTAAGGATTTGGTACAGGCTTTTTGCAATAGTGAGATGAACCCTTCTTGAACGACATAAACTGTCAAAGGATGTTCAGTGCCAAGTTGCTTTGTTTAGGAGGAGATTACTCATAAAATCCTAATGGAACCAAATGGGTGTGGAGTTAGATAGCAAAATATTTTCCCCAGTTCCTTTGCTTTGCTTTAACACCTTGCAAATAAAAGGGGAAGAAAAAGGATTTCCTAATTATTTGTAAAAGGTGATAATTTGCAATGCTGACATTTGAAGTGTTACTCATACAAATATAAACAATAGCAAATTAAATGCAAACAAGATTTTATAGTTTTTGTATAATACTGGTTTTTAAAAAAAGTCCTTTCATTGAATTCATTCTGTTCTCAATTGGATTGAATAAATTGCATCTAAATCTGTAGTTCTCAATCTACTGATTGAGTGTTAAGCTCCCCTTCCTCCCCCTTTTAAAACATAATTAATAGACTTTATTTTTAGAACAGTTTGTAGGTTTCCAGAACAATTGAATGGAAAGTATAGAGAGTTCCCGTATAGCCTTTCACATCTATTTCTCCTATTATTAACATCTTGAAGTAGTGAGGTACGTTTATTACAATGGTGATATAATGTTATTAACTAAAGTCCATAAGTCACATTAAGGTTCTCTTTTTGTGTTGTACGTTTTATGGGTTGGGACAAATGCATAACAACATTTATTGACCATCACACTGTCTTAAAATCTCCGTATTTCACTTACTCATGTCCTGCACCCAGTCCTTGCCACCCGCTGATCTTTTTGCTGTTTCCCTGATTTTGCCTTTTCCAGAATGTCAGAGTTGGAATCATATGCTAGGTAGCCTTTTCAGATTGGCTTCTTTCATTTAGCAATTTGCATTCACGTTTTCCCCGTTATGTTTTGTGACTTGATAGCTCATTTCTTTTTATCACTGACCAATTTTCCATGGTCTGTGTGTACCACGTGAATGTATTCATTCATCTATTAAAGGACATCTTAGTTGCTTCCACGTTTTAGCAATTATGAATAAAGCTAATATAAACATTTCTGTGCAGGTTCATGTGTGAACATGAGTTTTCAGGTCATTTGGGTGAATACCAAGGAGCACAATTGCTGGATCATATGGTAAGAGTGTGTCTAGTTTTGTAAGAAACCGCCAAACTGTCCTCCAAAGTGGCCATACCATTTTACATTCTCACCCACAGGGAATGAGAGGTCCTGTGGCTGCACATCCTCAGCCACGTTTGGTGTTGTCTATATTTTAGATGCAGCCATTCTAATGGGCGGGAGGGTGGTATCTCATTGTTTTTTATATTTGTCATTTTCTAATAACAGGATGTTGAGCATCTTTTTAATATGCTTATTTGCTATCTGATTATCATCTTCGGTGAGGTGTCTATTCAGATCTTTTGCTCATTTTTTATTTGGGTTATTAGAGTTTCTTTATGCTGAGTGGTTTTTTTTCCCCCGTGGTAAAATGTACGTAACACAGAATTTACTTACCATTAATACTATCTCTTTCCAGAACATTTTTATCATACCAGACTGAAACTCTATACCCATTAAACAGTAACTCCCTATTATTCAGTCCCCCTAGTATCTGGTAAACCCCTGTGCTACTTTCCTTCTCCATGAATTTGACTACTCTAAGTACCTCATATTAGTGGAATAATCCAGTATTTGTTTGTGTCTGATTTATTTCACTTAGCCTCATGTTTTCAAGGTTCATTCATGTTGTGGCACATGTCAAAATTTCATTCCTTTTTATGGTTGAATGTCTTATTTGTTGAGTTTTAATTACCAACAATTATCGTTAAGAAAGACTGTTCTTTTTCCTTTAAACTTATAAAAAGGTATTTTTTTCCTCTCCGTCGTCTCTTTTTTCCCCTTCAGAATGATCACTAACACTCTGCATTGATAACACCGATTTTTCATAGATGTCTCTCTCAAGAGTACTGTTTGCTCTGGCCTGGTGGCTTGGTTGGCTGGAGTGTGGTCCTGCACACCAAAAGCTTGCAGGTTCCATTCCCGATCAGGGCACATACCTGGGTTGTGGGTTTCATCCCTGGTTGGGGTGCATGCAGGAGGCCGCCAGTCGATGTTTCTCTCTCACATTGATGTCTCTGTCTCTCTCTCTCACTCACTTTCTGTCTCTCTCGAATCAGTAAACATATCCTCTGGTGAGGATTAAAAAGATTATGGTTATTCCTTTCAAAGTAGCCATTTGTTTCAGATCAACATGTTTTCAGGGAGTTTTTTAAAAAGCTTTATTGAATTATGTCATCAGTTTTTTGTGTACAGTTTGATAGTTTTACAGAGTTCTGGAAACATTACCCCAGTCTAGTTTCAGAACACTTGTATCACCCCAGTTAGGCACCCTCCATTCCCACCTCAAGCCTCAGACAGCCTTTATCTACTTGTTATTTTTCTCTTTTTTGAAGCATGAAACAACATGGATTTATTACTCCATGTTCTACAGGTCTGAAAGCCAGGCTTGGAGGGACGGAATTCTCTGCTCTTGGGCCTCAAGATGCTGTCAGCTTTTATACCGAGGCTCTGGGAGAGAATCTTCCATTCAAATCATTTCGGTTGTCAACAGGATTCATTTCCTTGCTGCTAGTCACAGGTTCCTGTTCTCTTGCTGGATGTCAGCAGGGACCACTGTCTGTTTTTTAAAAAAAAAATTAAAAAAGATGTTATTTATTTATTTTTAGAGGGAGAGGAAGGGAAGGAGAAAGAGAGGGAGAGAAACTCCAATGTGAGAGAGAAACATCGGTTGTTTGCCTCTTGTATGTGCCCCTACTGGGAACTGAACCCGGAACCCAGGCATGTGCCCTGACTGAAAATCAAACCGGTGACCTTTCGTTTTGTGGAACGACGCTCAACCACAACCGAGTTACACCAGTCAGGGCTCTAAGGAGACACCTTCCTTCTCATGTGGCTCCTCCATCTTCAAAGCCAGCAAGAGTCCCCTGAGTCCTTCTGAATGCTCACTCCAGTCTCTGATTTCCTCTTTTGCCATGGGCCAGAGAAAACTCCCTGATCTTAAAGGGCTCTTGTGGTTAGATGAGGCCCACCAGGATAATCACCTTTTTGATGAACTGAAAGTCAATCGATGAATTCCTTTTGCTGTGTAATGTAACAGAACCACAGGAGTGATAGATAGAGCTCATCATATTCACAGGCTCCGCTGCAGCACGTTCCGGCAATCCCATCACTGTTTTTGTTCATTGGAAAGGGCAAACTCTTACCCCAGGGCATTTGCACTTGTCCTTCCCTTCACTTGGAAGGCTCGGCGCTATACCTTCCTTCCCACAGTTGGCTGCTGCTTGTCGTCTCATCCTCCATCAAAGGTGTCCTCAGACGGGCCTTCCAAAACTGGTCAGTGTCAACCATATCTCCAGCTGCAGTTTCTTCATGCATACATCTACAGCTCAGGTTATTTTGCTGACCTAGATGGCTTATGTTTATGTGCCTCCCCTAGCTTCACGTAAGCCCCGTGAGGGCCTTTCTCTGAGTGTCTTGCCTTCCTCTACCTCCCCAGGCCTGGTAGAGCCCCTGGCACTTGGTTGGTGCTAAGTAAATAATGTTTGAATGAATGAATGAATGAATGAATGAATGGGACAGTGAATTAAGTCTAACTTCAGGGAATCCTCATACGGAATACTTCAAAGAGTTAGTCTAAATATATAGATTTGTCTTTTCTGAAAATTTAAGCTAACTTGAATCATTACTGTATGTGGTCTTTTGCATCTGGCTTCTTTCACATAGCATAGCATATTTTTAGATGCATCCATGTTGTAGCATGTACCAGTGGTTGGTTTCTTTTTATTGCGAGAGTATTCCATTTCGTAAACCCTGCTTTGTTTATCCATTCACCAGCTAATACACCTTTGTGTTGTTTCTAGCTTTTGGCTCTTATGGATAATGTTACAGTGAACATTTGCATACATGTCTTTGTGTGGACATATGTTTTCATTTCTTATTTCACTTCTTACTAGGAATAGAATTGCTAGGTTGTATAGTTAATATATTAAAAAAACCCCTGCCAAACTGTTGTCCACAGCAGAAGCGTCCTTTAAAATCCCCCCCCCAGCAGTGTACTATGGTTCCAGGTTCTGCATGTCATCTCCAACACTCATTCTTGTCTGTCTGATCAGTAGCCCTCCCAGTGGGTGGGAAGTGGTATCTCATTGTGGTTTCAATTTGCATTTTCTTGATGACTAATGATTTTGAGCATCTTTTCATGTGCATGTTGGCCATTGGTGCATTTTCTGTTCTGAAATGTGTATCCAGATCTTTTTGTTGGGCTTGCAGTTTTTTCCCCTTTACTTTGTTTCATAAAATTTCTGATAGTTAAGTGAAGAGCATTTAGTACATTCTCCATTTGCCCTCATTTGGGGACTTTTTGCTCCCCATTTGCTTCAGTCTCAGATGCATTTGACTGGTCAGTTTCAGGCTCCCTGACTTAGGAAGGTGGTTCTTAGGAAGCTGAGGTTCAGGTTTCTGCTCTGGTTAGGCCAGTCCCTCTGGGCAGAGGCCCAGGCTGCTTGTCCTAATTCTGGTCAGAGTAAGCTAATGATCACAAACCCCATCAATCGACAAAATGAGAGTGGGTCAGCGAGGAACTGTTGCCACCACTGAGCTATTGAAGAGAGCAGACCATGAAGGTGACTTTGTTATCCCATCAAGGCCATTGCATTTTTAAGTTATCCAAGGGAAGTTTTAAGTTATCCATGTAAAGCTAACAGTCAAAGTGGTTTTTCTAAATTTAAATTTCTGACTGACCCCAGTTTTAATTTTAAAATATTAATCCAGTATGTTTCAAATTATGTATTTTTTGCCATCAAAAGAAGGCTTTCATTAGCAAATATGGAGCCCGGCTCTGCTCGTATCATGTCCTCTAAGCCCTGGACTAGAGTAAGGGCTTTTAGGATGGCAGTAACAGGTGCAGAAGTCCCGAGGAGGGAGAGCGCATGGGGCGTTTGGGGACCAGCAGGGAGGCCAGTGTGGCTGAAGCAGAGTGATGGTAAATGAACAGGGAGGAAATCCAGCAGCCAGGTTGTGGGGGTCTTGAGTCCCAGAAAGCACTCTGCATTTCATTCTAGGTGTGATGGGCAGCCATGGGAGGCTGTGACATGGCCCTCCTTGTGTTTTTGAGAGATCAAGGGGCCGCTGTGTGGAGAATAGGTGTAGTGGGGCGAGAATGGAGACCAGGACCCAGTTAGGAGGCTGTTCTAATAGGCCAAGTAAGAGGCTGTGGCACCTTGGACTCCAGTGGCAGCATCGGAGACGGTGGTGGGATTCTGGGTGTTTTGGGAAGTAGAGCCCACAGGATTTGCTTTTTTATTAGATCTGGTCCATGAGAAGAAAGAGAGAAGTCAAGAATGATTCCAATGTTTTTTGCCTAGAGCAATCATGTGAATGACGGTGCTATTTTCTGCAGTGAAGAAGGCGATTTGGGGAGGATTAGGACTGGGGGGATAATTAGCAGTGTGAATGAATGACCTAATTTTATAGTGCAAAGACAAAGAAATTACATGGATCGTTCATGAATACAGTCTTATAAAAGCATCCAGGACTATGGAAACGGACAGAGTAAAGCCCCTTTACGAAGGTAACCACTGCCAGCAGGTTGGTATGCTTTTTCCCCTCGTCCTTTTTCTGTGCATGTTTGTTTTTTCATACACGGGATTATGCTCTATGCATTGTTCTGTTTTGTTTTCCTAGTTGGTACTATGTTTCAGAGCTCTTTCCTGTCAGCACATGTACATAAGTGCATTCTGTTTAAGGACTGCCAGAGTTCTGCTCTGTGGAAATGTAGCCATTTACCCAGCCTTCTGTTGAAGAATGTTTGGATTGTCACGGTTTTTCACTATTAAAGGAAGTGCTGTGGTGATCACTTGCACACCCACCTTTGTGTGTGGGTCCCAGTATTTCCGAGGGATAGAAGATTCCCTGAGTCCTTGAAGATTCCTCAGAGATTCCTCCAGGTGGAATTGTTGCCAAACTCCAGTTTTTACCAGCTCTTTGACATCTGTTGTTTAGGTCCTTTGCATCCCTGTAGCCAGTTGATATTTGGTGCTCTTTTTGAATTGATTGTGTTTCTGAAGCTTAACCTTTCGCTTAAATTGGAAGCATTCTTACCAGAACAGGCCCTACCGTTAAGCACTGACATGAATTCTAAAAGAAGCAGGGGATAGAAAAGTGTGTGTGTGTGTGTGTGTGTGTGTGTGTGTGTGTGTGTGAGAGAGAGAGAGAGAGAGAGAGAGAGAGAGAGAGAGAGAAGGAGAAAGAGAGAGATTACAGTTAATTGGCTGTGTCCTTGGATCTGTCTGGTATCTTTTCTGAGCTGCAGGTGCTTACAGATAAAACGGGTGATGGAATGGGCTTTGCCCATATCTAATGGGATATTTCAACCTTGAATTTCAGGAACCAAGAGGGAAATCACATTTGTTAGGGTGAGAAAACAATATTAGTGGCCAAAGGAGTGTTTACAAATTAGAGTCGCTGGGGCTTACACATTTTTGTAGAAGCCCAGAGTAGAGAAACAGAGGAAATAGTAAGGAAAACAGCTTGTCAGTGTGTGCCAGAAGCTGTCATGGCATGTTTATATCTGGCTCATTTCACCTTGTGTTGGAAGGCACACAGTGCTGCAGAGGGTGAGCTCGGAGCCTGGGCAGTGGCTTGCTATATTTAGAAAGAGGAGATTCCTGAGGTTAGAGTGGTCTGTGTGTGCGTGTGTTTTCTCTGCCAGATGGACAAAGTTTGAGGGGCTTGGGAATTCTGGACTAACCTTGTTAACTAGCTGGCCTCTGGGCCAAGCTGGTAGCTACGGTTTGACACCTGCTATTGCCACAGAGGAAAAGGCAAAATAAACTATTTCACGTGGTTTGTAAAGACAACCACAGGTAGATTTCAGGGTTCATCTGATCTCCCTGTCAGATATGCTTTCAAGTTTACTGTGGGCCAATGTGAACACTTTGAAAATATGAACTGGCTCCTCCTGTTCTTTAGGTAGACTTTAGGTAGGTTTCCCGGCCGGTCAAGTTGAATGTGAGGCAGTTCTCACGCCACTAAGACTGTCAAGAAAACACAACTAAAGCCTTAACAGATTCCTAACTGCATATTTTGTCATTACACTTGTGGGTCAGGTGTAGAAAATGATTAGCAGTTGAGCAAGTAAAATAAAATAAAACAGGCATTTTTACTTTAACTTATAGCTGTGTTTCTTTTAAAAAAGTTATCTAAGTAGGTGGCACCTATAAATGGTGTACAGTTCAAACGGGACAAAAAGGACTGTGAGTACCCTTTCAGTTCCTTCTGTCTCCTGACCCCTAGTTCTACTGGGGGCAACATTTTACCACTTCTTGTATATTTTTCAGACCTAATTTATGCATTTTTCAGCAAATATATTTATGTGGGGTTTTTTTTGGGTAGCATGCCTAGCACCGTATTTTGTGTGTACTTGCAATGTGAACTATTTTAATATATTTTAGGTATTACTCTACATTGGTACATGTAGCGCTAAGTCAGTTTTAGTGTTGCATTGTATTGCACGGTATGGATATGACAGTGTATTTGACCAGTCCCCCTACTAACAGACATTTAGGTGATTTCCAGTCTTTTCCCATTACAAGCAATGCTGCTGTAACGCCCTGGCGCTACCTGTCATGGGCACGTGCGTGAGTAGATCTGTAGGATGAATTCCTAGAATGGGAACCACCGGGCCCAAGGGTATGTACATTTTTTATTTCAATAAATACTTCATAGGAGTGTTTCTGAAAAGTTCTGTGTTAACTGACTTTTATTAATTGTGATTTTGAAGTAGGAAGGAAACGTATTATTTAGTTTATGACAGAGTGGCCTCTGTAATAAAACAATGCTCAGAGTTTCTCCATTTCCTACTCTCCAGTCTGTACGTATTGTTGACTCTGGACTTAAAAGCCACAACAAAGTCATTCCCTAAAATGAGACAGAGTGTACCAGGAATCACTTGAACTTAAGGCCCCAGAGAACTTGTTTGTGTTCCTAGTGAGGGTGCTGTTGAGTTTTTATCTCTGCGCCGCATGAGCGTCACTCGGGAAGTTTGGCAGGTGTTAGAGGAGGGGGCAGTCGCCTACCTTTGGTGCCTGGAGCTCATGCGTTTGGGCCAGTAGGCACACACCTTGTCTCTCAGCAAGGCTTCTCTGGGCGATGGAGTTTCTGGGGAGTGGAGCAGGAACAGAGCGTTTTGTCTGGTGTCTCTCCTCTGGCTGCCTGTCCCGCAGAGCTTAGCACTTCCCCCAGTGGAGGACAGGGTTATGTCACCTGTCCTGCGTGGTCTCTATTCCAGTGCCTGTGACCGCTCCCGCTGGAGTGGAGGCTCCTGGTGGTGGGTTTCTGGGACGGGGCAGGCACAGTGCCTGTCTTCTAGAGGCTCAGTGTCTTGAGAGGCAGGGCGGCACAGACAGCCCCCAGTAGGTACACCGGGATGATCGCTAGCCGTCTAAAAGGGTCTGTGGAGCAGAGAACTTTGGGGAAGGCAGGTGAAGGCTTATCAAGCCCAGCGAGGCAGTGCTCTGAAAATCAGTCATTGCAGACCACGCCTGTTGCTTTTGTCCACCTTCATTATTGTTTATTTTCTTTGAAAAACTGCACTTATTTAAAGTTTTATTTATTTCAAATGGGAACTTTAATACATCCTGAAATCATTGGTTTAATATGGTTAGCGTTATTTTTTCCTAAAATATCTTGAAATATAATCATCACATTGAAAAGTATTTGTCAATGTATTATGTAAAATAATCCTGTATTTTATCAGTGGTTTGAGCTTGACTTGGCTTACCAATGTCCCAAGGCAGAAGTGTGTGAGAGAATGGACCATCTGTCCACCCTGCCGAGGAGGGGGTGGCTAGCTAGGCTGTGCTTCTCAGACTAGAGTACAGGCGTCAGGGTAGGTGGCAGTGTGCCAGGGAGTATACAGAGCTAGTGGTGGTGAGTATACCTTGTTGAAAATCTGTCTTAATGGAATCATTATTTGAATATTTAGTCAAATGCTGATAAAATAGAGGAGAATGCAGGCTTCCCTGGCATTTTTGAGAAGATGTTCTGGTGCGGGTGAAGAGGTTAACGTTCAGTCAACAGCAGACAGAGGAGGCAGGAGTCTGGGGCGTCTCCAGAGTTTCTGTTTTAGGTCTTGGGGGAATGGCTAAACTGTGTGCCACAGGTGAAGATCCGTGGTATAGGATATGGAACGAAGTCAGCTTGTCCTTGCTGAGATGTTCCCATGAGACATGCAGGTGAAGACACCTACAAGGTGGTGGGAAGCACAGGTCTGCTGCTCTGGAGAAGATGGGGTTACTGGGGTAGATTTGAGTCTCACCAGGTGCTATTAGAGGCCCAGGCAGTGGTTCTCAACCATAGCTGCCCATTGAAATCACCTGAGGAGCCTGGGACTCATCTCTGGAGAGTAATTACATCTCTGATGTAGTTTGTCTTGGTTGCGACCTGAGCATTGGGAATTTTAAAAGCTCCCCAGGTGATTCTAATGGGCAGCAAAGGTGAAGACCCACTCATACAGCGAGAAGAAGGAAGGCTGAAATTCGGGGGAAGATCGAGATACAGCAGAAGAGGTGGGTAGAAGAGAGTTGGAGAGACTTTTGCTCTGGTGACCAGGTGTTTTGTCCTGGCCAGTTTGGATGAGGGCTTGCCCGAAGGCCTTTGGATTTGACCTTTGGAGGTGAGACAGGAGAAAGCAGTGTAAGTACAAAGGTGGTAAGTATCCACTTTATTATGTGAGGAATACATGAGATACATTGTAGGTATCGTGCTTAGCAGGGCAAGCAGTACACATAACGTGCCCTATAATTGGTTGTAAGATAGTAGATCTTAAATGTGAATATGTATAAGAATTCCTCTAACGGTAGATTTCCAGGCTCCCCGCAAAGAAATTCTGATGGATGAGTCTGGTATGAAGTCTGGAAGTCTGCATCCTTTCAGTTCCCCAAGGTGACTTGGCTGGAGCAGGTCCTTGGACCACACATTAAGTCTCTACAGGCCGGTAGAGAATCTACATAAACCTTGTCTGCCCTTAGCATGCATAGCTGTGTCAGCTTGCTTCATGTTGGGACATCTCAGATGTCTGGGAGGAGCCCTTATAGCAGATCAGGGAATGATGGGGGAACGGTTCGGAAGAGCACAGATTCCACCCATGTCAGAACATCTCAGCCTGTGGCTCTACCTACACATGCGATCCACTTGTTCATGAGTTTGGCCTGTGAGGTGGGCCGTTTGTGTAGCATTTGGGGGGTGGTGCAGCTCCTGAAAGGAAACTTTATGCTCGTGGATAGTCACAGGGCAAACGTTTTCCCACAGTAAGTCTTGGGTGCTCTTGTCAGGGTTAAAGTCATTTGGGGGTCAGAGCTTGTAATTATGTTGCACATTTTTTTTTCTTTAAAAACATTCAGGAAGCATAATGAGCTGGCTGAGCGGTTGCATAGCTTGAGCGCACAGAGTCTAGGGAAGAGTAGAAGAGAGACTGGCTGAGGGCTCCTGAGGGTGAGGTGCCCTGAACCCAGAGAGAGCTGACCTCCTGCTCAGGCCTGGAAGGGACCCTCGGGCAACTCATTTCTGGCAACAGCTCCTCCTTATCTCTGTTCTGATCTTAGCTGGTTCTCAGCCATCTGACAGGGCTGGGTGACAGAGCAGACCACAGCCCTGCTGCTGGTGGGACCCTGGGATGTAGCTACTAGGAGACCTGTGCCGCTTTTCTCTGTTGTTTGCTTCTTAAAAAATTCTGTGGGCTACTCTTTCCAAAGACAGGGGTTCCTGGCGTTTGTTTCTGACTAGTGTGTTGAGGTGTTTGACACAAATCCTGCCCTGGGCTGCTTAGCCAACAGATCATCAGCCTCACGGCTCCCACTTCGGGAAGGGTGGGGGGCAGTGTGGAGGCCAGGCAAGCCCTGGGAGTAGGTGCTTCCACATCTGTACCTCGCCCAGCTCTGGCCTTGCCCCACTGCCTCTGGTCTGCTGGCCAGGCCTTACAGGCCTCAGACAGCTTTGCTTGCTGCCGTCTCCTGGCCCTCTGACCAAAACCTCCCTAGGCTCAGTGTGCAAGGTCAGCAAGCTACCATGTTGCCAGCTCCATTTAGAGCTGCAAGATGGTTCTCTCTCTGGAAAGAAATCCTGTTTCCTCTCTACATAGCCAGCAGGTTTGTAATCAGTTCCGCAGCAGGGAAGCTCTGCTCCATTGCATAGAAAATTGGAGTGGAACTGAAAGCTTTTGACCTCAGTGTCTTGGGACATGACTTTGGCTTGCTTCTCATCTTCCCCACCTCTTCTGGCCAGCATTACTTCACACCGTACTGAACTGAACAGGCAGCACCACGGGGCTGGCTTGGGGTTCTGTGCTGGGAGCAGCCCTGAGTGCAAGCAAGAAGGTGATCACCCGCTGAGGATAACTTAACATGTACTTGTTTTCACAAGTCTGGGCTCTGAATGCTGGAGTCTCTTCTCACCTTTCCCCTCCAGTCTTCTTTAAAGGAAGAAGATTGAAATGTGTCTGGATGGTAATCTTCAATGAGAAACTTGTGAAGTGTTATGCAGGAAAAGGATGACATGTGTCTTCATGTGACACCTCTAGCAGTTGTATTACTGAGCTCCCCAAATGTGCCATTATGAGGGTGGAGACCTTGGAGGTCCTTCCTTAGGATTCTTTTAAAATAGCTTAATGAGATATAATTCACATACCACACAATTTACTCATTTGTAATGTATAATTCGTGACTTTTTATATATTCACATAATTTTTCTTCCATCTCCTCAGTTAGTTTTAGAACATTTTTATCATCCTCCAAAGAAACTCCTTAGCCATCATCCTCCATCCATTCTTCCCATCCCCCCAGCCCTATGCAGCCACTTCCTCAGGATTTTTAACACATGGCCGGAGGTGTGGTGCGCTCCTGTGTCCTTTGTCCCTTAATCTTCTGAAGCTACGTATCCTTTTCCTTTGCTGCCTTCAGATAACTTGCCGCTCCCCAGATTTCAGTGCCAGGATGTGTGGATCTGGCAGTCATTGTTTCTCTATTTTGTCCACCTTTTGACAGATATGCTAGTGCAGCAGCCTGTCTCACACTCATTCCTGAGTGCGTGTAGGTCTCTGTTGTAGGACTTTTTTACTCATGTCTCTTTCTTGATTCCGATCTGGCTTGGGAGAGAGTAATTTCCTCGTGACAGTGGGAAGGAAAAACTTAACTTCCCGTAGGAAGACACGTTGTTTTGAGCAGAAAAGAGGAACTTTTATTTTCTCCAGAGGAAAAAATTCCAGTAGTATTCTGATTGGGGTAGCTACATTTTGACGGTTTCAGATGTAGCCGTTTTTGGGATTAGTGATAGAGAAGTAAGTTTCTCATGGCTGAAAGGGCAATAGTTTGGGGGGTGTCTCAGGTCTTAACGGGAAAGTCCTCCTTTCTTATGGGAGGCCTGTGCTGTTCTATGAAGTTCCAGCCCCAGTGTGGGTAACATGTTCGCCACCATGTATGTGTTTTCTCTTCCTCTACTTTCTTCCCATCTCATTTTTGCCCTCTCATTCTTTCACTGTGTCTGCCCTTCCCCCATCACCGTCTTGCCTTGCCAAAAGACCAAGGAAGTGACTGATCTCTGACCTCTTGATTATGGGAAAAACAAAACCTTTAGTAAGTGGAATTGACCTGAAACTGATTTCCGGAGTTTTAGGGTGATAGCTAAAAAGACTCCCAGATTTGAGGTGACTGTGCATCTGAAGAAGTCTGAGCTCTGAGTGATCCCATCTTGTAAGAAACACTGGGGCCTCCTTTCCTGTTACGTTTCAGAGGTGAAAGGACATCTCAGAACCAGGGTTTGTACAGAACATCCTGCTCCATTGGTGGGGAGCATTTAGATGCTCATTTTCTGCTTCTCTAATGGGACCTGATGCAAGCCTCAAGTTTCCCATTTTTGTTATTGAGGTAGGGAGATGCTATTAAAATTGTCTTTAACAAAGTAGGTCAGTGACTTATATTTCAAGAAGATATATTTGGGGACATGAATGAGAACATCTTATCTGGGTTAGTTGAACAGTTCCAGATATAATTATGTATTTATAATGCCAATTAGGGACCTAAAAACCTATTTGGGATAGGTCAAGAAATTGGGTATGAAATCTGAGTCTTTGCAGGTATTTCATCTAGACTCTTAAGAAAATATATTTTGGGCAAATTTAAAGGAGACGGACATAAGATGGCTCATATCTCCGTCCTTCGAGCTGCCAACCCTGTGGCTCATAAAGCCATTAACAGCAAAGGCAGGACATTCCTCTACCTTCTTCTGAGACATATGTCCGCAGAGTTTCTTGTCACATAGGCTGGCCATTAAAAAAAAAATCAAGCAATCCAAAAACAAACTTGTGTTTTTTACATTATATAGGCAGTGCATGTTCATTAGAGAAAATTTAGAAATTGCAGATGAATAAAAGAAGAAAATGCAAATTACACTAATAGTAATAGAGATACAGTGGTCCTTCTTATCCTCTGGAGGTATATGTTCTAAGACCCTCAGTGGATGTCTGAAACCATGGATAATACTGAACCCTATTTATACCATATTTTTCCTATGATAAAGTTTAAGTTATCAATTAGGCACATTAAGAAAGTAATACCAATAACTAAAAATAACATATAATTATAATAATATACTGTAAAAAATTATAACAGTGTGTTTGCTCAAGCACACACTCTCTTCCTCTCTCTCTCTCTCTTGACCAATCTAATAACCGAGAAGTCCACTGTGTTTTTAATGGGCTGAGAGCCTCTGGACAAAGGGATGATTTATGTCCTGGGAGGGACGGTGCAGAATTTCATCATGCTACTCAGAAGGGTGCACAATTTAAAACTTACGAATTGTTTATTTCTGGAATTTTCCAGTTACTATGTTTGGACTCTGATTATTGTGGGTGACTGAAACCACAGATAAGGGGAGACTACTGTCCTCATTTTGGTTTTATAGCCTTTTTCTACTCACCAGGCCATAATCATCTTTCTGCATCATCACCCTCTCTCTAAGATTGTTTTTAGTGGCTACATAATATTCCAGGTATGCCATGTCCAGACTTTTTAATTTTTTAAAATATGTTCATTGATTTTAGAGGGAGAGGAAGGGAGAGAGGGATAGAAACATCGATGTGAGAGAGAAACATCGATTGATTACCTCCCATATGCACTCCGACTGGGGATTGAACTCGCAAACCAGAGATGTGCCCTGACTGGAATTGAACCCACAACCCTTTGGTGTATGAGAGGGTGCTCCAGCCAACTAAGCCATACTGGCCAGGGCTGTGTCAAGACTTTCTGAACCGACGAACGACTTTTGGACAGTTAGGTTGTTTCCCCCTCTCTCTTTCTCTTTTCATGATCATTAAGCAATCGATAATGGTAGTCCTTACAGACATGCCACTCTTATCTCCTTAAAATCAATTTACATAGACTGCTCTTACATTTCTTCCCATATCTTTAAGATTCAGCTCCCAGTTCTCTGCTGGTTCCCTTCTTTTTCTTGCTGGTTGAACAGGACCTTGGAGACAAAGATTAGATGTCTTTTCAGAATGCCGCAGAGTGAAGAGTTCCATGTGTTGAAAGCCTGATGTTAAGTTTGTGTGAACCATGATGGTAATAGAATAGCTATAGCCACTTAACTGTTTGTCCTGTCAGACCTTTTGTCAAGTTTTTTATAAGCTTTATTTCATCGACCCTTCACAGCAGCCTTTATGCAGCATATGCTAGTCTCCCCATAGAAATCAGAAACCCAACGTACAGAAGGTAAAAGTAAGTCATACAACTAAAAAGAGTTGCAGCCGGGATTTGAACCTTGGTCCCATGCCAGTCCCTGTGCTTTTAACCAGTGCTATGCTGCTGACTATGTAGTCTTAGCTCCCTCCCTGAAATCTTGTTCCTCACTTCAACATGGGGGTGATAGTGCTCACTTGAGAGCACTGGGAGGCATAATGACATAGTGTGTGAAAAGCACCTGGCACAAAGTTACAGCAGATAGTGCTCCTCTAATGACTAATTATTTTCGTCTTTTGGAAGACAGGAGTAATACAAAAAGTGTCTTTGTGCTGTCTCTACATCTGAGTCTCTGGCTTTTTCATTGGAGATCAGTCCTTGTATTAGGAGTTGCTTCTAGAATTTAGACTTCATTAGCCCAGTCAGCAAATATTTAGTGGCCACAACTATGTACTAGGCATTGGTCTAGATGTTGGGTGCATAGCTCTGAATAAGACAAAGCTCTGACTCTCATGGAGCTTATATTTTAGTGGGCAAAGTAAGCAGGGAAACAGGAATCCTTTAGATAGTGAGAAGTACCGTGCTGGAGGTAAGACTGAGGGTGATGGGTATTGGAGGCAACTTGAGGTTATGTGGTCAGAGGATGCTCCTCTGAGTAGCTGAAAGACATTAGTTCTGGGCCTACCCTCAGTGACCATGGTTGTTGGAGATTGTAAGCTCTCACTTTATGGATAGGTTGTGTTGGATCATATTTTCTTCCCTCTGTATTTCTTCTGTTTTCTTAGATAGTACCATGTTTACTCATTGGGATCATGACCAGCCAGAACCATCGTGATCTTGGTGAGATAGAATCCATTCCTCACATGGCAGGTAGACCGATGTTTAAAAAAAAAAAATTGACCTTATTATGTCATACTTGCCCAAAATTTCCCAGTGACTTCACATGTCACTCAGAAGACAATTTTAACTTCTTACTATAGCTTATGTATAACAAGGCTTCTGCTTACTTTTGTAGTCTCCTTTCCGACTGTTCTTCTCCCTTTGTGCTTAAGCTTCACTGGTCTCAGACTGCGCTAACACCCCGAGGACTTTCCAGCCCTAGACTTTGCATTGCTGTTCTTTGGAATGCCTTTGCTGCACATCTTCATGTGGTTGGCCACTTCTCACCCTTCAGGTCTCAGCCAAAGGCCCCCTGAAGACTCCTGCTCTGACCACCTGATCTAAACTCTTACATATTGTCTCTCCCCTCCTCTATACTATTTTTCTGTTTTATAGTCTCCATAGTACTTCTCACCCTCTAACCTTCCCAGTACATGTTGAATGATGTCACATGTCCCCTCCAAGAGTCCTGCTTGATCACTTGACTGTGTGTTCTAAAAGCGACTTTCTGTTCCTGCCCACAGCATCCCTTGGTTCCCTTGAGATTATACTTTGCAAGATTCGACCTTGGACAGATCAGGTGTGACTGCTTGATTGGATGGTGATCCAGTCTGTCTTTGAGGTAGCAAAGGAAATGATGAGTTAAAAAAAGCAAGCCTCAGAAGTAAGAGTTGATGAATGCTGTCACCAGCCTCTTCTTTGCCTCCCACTCCTTTGCCTTTGCTCACTCTTCTCTTAGGTCTCTGTTTCTTTGTCTTTACTTTTATCAGGCAGAGGAAAGAAAAGAGAACTCGAATGTTTCCAAATCTGTGTCTTAAGCACCAAGAGGCAGCCCAGATCTCCTTGGCTGGGCCCGTTAACCTTCTATGAATTGATTCCTTTCGTAATCTTCAAACCGAGAATAAAAGGACTTATAGCTGACTATTAAATCAACAAGACTATTTGCTCATGTTTGAATAGTACAGTATATATTTCTCCTTCACACTCTCCCATTTAAAAGGTGTTAAATTTTAATAATCATTTCAGTCATTGTCCCACAAGTGAAAGGCACCCTTGATAAGCCTCATAATCAATTGTAAAAGACTTCTCATTTTCCTCTAAAAAGAGTAAGAAAAATATTTTCCCCACCTCTGTTCATGCAGGCCTCTGTATGTTGTTTGCTGACAGTGTTTCCATGCTGAGACCACATTTCCTGTTCCTCCACTGGATACCCCCAAGTCATAGTTTCTGTACAAAATTTTTCTGAAACCCTGTAGTGACTTTTATAAGATTTAATACCAGTTCATTTGGGTAATTCCATGTGGACAAATGGGCCTCGGCAGGCATTCAGCCAACAAAAGACAGCATTTCCCATACAGCCCCTGAAGATTTAATACTGGATTCATGCTAAATAGAATTTAAGCATGAACGTCAGTCTCTTGTCCCTGTCTCTCTCTTGGGCTGTGGCCTCTGTTATTTGTGGAAAGCCCATCATTCTTAGGTATTTGATTTAGGAGCAGGCAGAGAGAGAGAAGGAACGGCATCATGTCTGTCCCTTTGCACACACAGATGTCCTATTTGGTGACATCTAAGCACTAGAGACTCACTGACACAATTTTTTCCCTTCTGCCCCTGTGGTGTACTGAGCGTGCAGGGATCTGTCAGCACAGTTACTTCTAAAGTGTGTTGCTAAATGCAGAAACGCCTGTCTCTGCTGACTTCTCAGTTGTTGGAAATTAGTTCACGACCTGGAGACAGCACCGCGGCTGTACCTTCATCGCTGGAATCCTTAGAGGTGGCTGTGGAGTGAGCAGGGTATGGAGGATTTGAGGAAATCCTGAACCTAAAACACAAGCTGGCCTGTGCTTTTGACTGTGCTTCATGCCTTTCACTCCCTACTGATTTCTACTATCTTAGTAAATGATACAGTTCTCTCTGTGTCACAGTTTTTTCTCTGTTTTTCTATTAATCTGTACTGTTTTGGGGAACATCCCACAATTTATGTTCATAGAAGGCAAAACTTAGAACTTTGGCCAGTGTGGGAGATGCAGAAACCCAAAGGGAGGGCCCCTGAAGACAGCAGGTGCGCTGTTGGCTGTTTTCTGCCGATTTTGTAGAACGGCATGAACTCACTCCTGCCCTCAAGTCAAGAGGCCATAAACAGGACATGCCGTATGACCTGGAGGTCTGACATTCATTCCTCTGCTTGTTCATTGGAATAAATAGGCTGAGACTAGTTGCCAAGCAACACAGGACATAATAGAAGGAAGACAACTTGTCCAATGATGGTATCTTCCCTTTGCTTTTTTTCTGTTTTCTCTTCCCCTTGAGGATGGTGAGAGAGAAGTTTTGGGTAGGAGGAAGTAAAGTGTACTAATTTCAAATACTGACTGTGAGAATCTTACTGATTTAGTCTCCCTGGTCCCAGCTCTGATCAGGTAACTCAGTGTTACATTAGAAGGCCCAGACATCCCTCAGAGAGCCCCCTGTTCCTGCATAGATGGGGAGAAGAGAGGTGAGCTCCTTTTGGTACCCACCCTATCAGTTGATTTTAATAAGACACAGTTGCCGACACGGTGCTTCCACTCTAACCACGCCAGACACACCACTTTGTCTCACAAGGGAGGGCAGATCCAATCCAAGCTGCTTAAGCAGAAGGGGAGTTTACTGTGGCCTATGGCTGGAAAGGCCAGGGATGTCCTGACTTTGGACAGGCCTGGGTCCCGTGGCTCACACAGTGTCTGCAGGCCCGGTCTCTTGCATCTCTCAGCTCTGCTTTCCTTTAGGCTGGGGTCGCTCTCAAGTGGCATCTTCCCTCTCACTGGCAGGATGACTTGTGAACAAGAGTTCGGACTGAAGCCCTGAGCATGGTTCTCATTGGCTTTTGTTGAATCACGTGCGCATCCTTGAAGCTCGCCTGGCCAGAGCCCAGAGTGGAGCATATGAAATAAATGTTCTGAAAGCCAGGGAGGGAGGGTTTCCCAGAGGAATATCAGGGTGTTATAAATACAGAAGGGGGAGGAGCTGCCAGGAGGCCAAGGCAACAAAATTCCTCCACACTGGCCTGAGTAAATTGAATGAGGGCCATCCAGGGAAGACAAAGGGCTGTTCCTCCTGAATGTCTCATGGGTTTTCTCCACATATGGATAAGTTAATTTGGGCTATCAGGCTATGTTTTAATAACGGAACCCTGAAAATTCAGATTTGGAGGGGGAGAAACAAAAGACAGTTTTGAAGTATTGGGGACCACTAAGATGGGGTAGCTTGGGCAGCCCGAATATAGTGTTTGAGAGCCAAGTGCCTAAGGAGCAGGGGGATGGAGTGTCAGGTGGGCAGGAGGGAGAGAGGGTACTCTTCCTACTGGGACAAATTAAAAAAATAAAAGCAGAGTGTTCCGCTAGAACTACGAAGTAATGCAGCAGAGTTCCATAACCCCCAGCCAATGACTGGCTGGTTGTCTTATAGCCTGGCCAGTGTGACGACTACTCTGTCTTCCAGAGCCTGGCTGTTTCCCTTTACATTGATAACTTGTGGTTTGGGAAACAAAGTACATCCAGTAGAACTTGTTTACCGCCTGCTGACAGCTGGCGCAGTGGATTGAACTGTTAGGGTCAGCAAACTTTCTGTAAAGGGCTAGTTCCAGATAGTAAATGTGTTAGGCTCTGTGGGCCACATGGGGCCTCTGTTGTATATTCTTTTTTGCCTTTGCTTTTACAACCGTTTAATAATGTAAAATGCATTTTTAGCTCACAGGTCATACAAAAACAGGCCAAGGGCCAAGTTGGCTGAGCTCTAGTGTGGGCTGTGGGTCAGGTAGCCTGGGTTCTAATCCTCTCTCTGTTGTTTGTGACCTGTGTGGGCATTTCAGCCTCTCAGACACGCAGTTGTCCCATTGTCCTTATCTGTAAAGTGAGTTTGGTAGAAGTACCCATCTCATGGGGTTACTGTGAGGGTTGCTCAGGAAGTACTTGCTCTTTGGAATTGCGGTGTTGATCCTTTACCGCTGTACAGCATGCTTGGTTCGGGTGGGGGGAGTGGGAGAGGTGGGGCAGGAGGGAGATGGGGCCAAGCTCTAAGACTCTTTGTAGTTTCCACTGTTCTTCCTCTTTTGCTGCCCTCTTTTTCTCTGTTCTGAGTACCTCTTCATCAGGTTTTGGGAACTTGGTGACAATCTGAGTTTCATTTCTGGTGTGTTCAGGAAGTGACCCACATTTTAATCCATATTTGGCAATAACTGAAATAAATTGGCTTGGTTCATTATCAAACACAGAGTATGTATTTGTTTTGCTTCCAGCCCTAAATTCCCTCCTTATCCACTTTTTCACTACATTCCAATTCATCAGTCTATCAGGGCCTCTTATTAAAGCCAGAAGGAGTGCTGTTTTTTCCTGTTTTATCAGAGAGAATACTAGAATTGTGGATTTTTGTTTGTTGAACTTGGTGGATGGATGTCAGCAGTTAGGAAAAAGGCTTAATTTCTCCCCAGAGTTTCAGCCCTATTGGTAAGTTATGATGGAGTGGGTAGGAATCACATGACCTTTCATGTCTTTGGTGTCCCGCAAGCACTTACCTTCTTTAAGTCTTTGTTCATTTGTCACTTTCGCAGTGAGCTCTCCATTCTGACAGCCTCTCCCATCACACTTCTCCCTTCTGCTTTTTTCTCTGGTACTTCTCTCGTTCTAACATACTGTATAACTTATTTATCATGGTTTCTTTTTGTCTGTGTCTCTCTACTGGAATGAAAACTCTACAAGGGCAAGGATATTCACTTCTGTATTTCCAGTGCTAAGAATGGCGTCTGGTGCATAAAGAATATTTGTTGAACGAATGGATGCTTTGATTCTATATGGGCATGTTTACTACATCCTGTTCCCTCTGACCAAGAAGTCACAGGGTTTGGGTTTGCATATTGACTCTGCCACAAATTGCCTCTGTCTTTGAGCAAATCACTTAATCTCTCAGGACTGTAGTTTTCTTATCTTTAAAATAAGGGGTTAGAGTAAATGATTGCTAAAGTTTCTACTAGGTCTATGGTTCTGTGATTATAATCTCTGGTTAAAGAGATGATGCATAGCTATTAAAACTGCCACAGATATTTCCTAAAAACAGTTTCAATTTCATTGGTGGGCCAAGTGGAGTGGACTGAAAGAGTCTGAAAAGAAGTTTCTGGAGGCACCTCCTACCTTCACTAAAACCGTTCTCAGATGTTATAGCATGATTGCCTTCAAGAACCTTCCCACCAGTCCTTTTAGGGTAAAGTCCAGGTGTCTGGATACAACTTTGAGAGTCCTGTGTACTCTGGCCCCTGTCCACTCCCTCAGCCTCACACTGCCTACGTGCCTACATGCTTTGTGCTCCTGACCTTGTGAATTTGTTTCAGTTTTTCCAACGGGTCATGGATTTCCCAGTGTCAGTCCACTGAGTGTTTCTGTTCCTTCTACCTGGTATCCTTGTGCCTTCCCATCTCCCTTTGTTTGGCCAATGCCTCCTCATACCATAGGTCTCAACACACAGGGCATGGGGAGTTAGGGAGGGGTCGGCAACAGGGTTCCAGTTCCACTGGGAATCTCAGCAGCTGAAGTATGGAGACAGAAAAGCTGAGTTTGCTCAGGAGCTGTGATTAGTCCGGTTGGCGAGAGCATCTGTGCAATAAGAGTGCAGGGGTTTTGGGACCAGATTGTGGAAGGCTTGGGTGCGACGTTGAAGAGCTGTCTTCATTCAGTGGGTACTGGGAAGCCATGTTAAGTGTTTGGAGTCACATAGTGACATAATCAAAGCATTACGAACTAAACAGCGCAGGTAAGCCTCAAAGAGCATTGAAAACATTATTTTCCTAATCCCTAAAGCATTCTTGGGGGGATAAATGCGAGGGTTCCTGTTTTGTAGATGGGGAAAAAACTGAAACACATAATGATTAAAGGACTTCGTTTAGGCGTCACTGAAAAGCAGTGATTAAGCCAACAAGTGTTTTTGTAACTAGATAGAATTGTGGTCTGCAAGATTGATGAACGCTGCAGGGCTTTGCTCATTTTTCAAGTGGGTAGCGAAGTGAAGAGTTACGCTGAGTGTTGAGAGGCCCTCAAAAGTGACTGACTCATGGATGCTTCTGGAAGCTTTGGCAGAGACTTGGATTCTGCTGGGGATGTTCTGGGGGGATGGATACCGGATGATTCTTTGTATCATAGCTGTGGTCACCTTGTGTGGTTGTCTGCATATGGATTTAGCAAGATCAAGGAGCCAGTGGATGCTGATTTCCCTCCTGGCTGGTGTAGGAAGAGTTCTTTGAAACTAGTCTTATCTCTGATTCCATTTTGCTTCAACTACAGGGTCTGGCAGAAGTAATGGCTGCTTGAGTGTGGTTGGTAGGGTAATATTATGGGTGTAATAATTTATAGTTTTAATTTGAACATTTCGCCTGAAATGTTATAAAGTGTGCTTAAGTGAGATATTGTTATGTTACAGAAATACATGCTTATGATTTTGTAATAAAAGATTTTGTCATAAAAAGGGGGTTTATTTGTGCTGGACCCTGTATGAGGCAGGTATTTGGGTTTTGCAGCTGTATTGCAGCCTGCGTTTAAAGCTGGGTTTGAAAATGCAAGACTTCAGTGGCGTAACTGATGACCTCCAAAGGCTGGTGCCCACTCTGCCTTGGAGCTGTGCTTCTCAGGCTTTAACGTGCATCCGAATTGCCTGGGGACCTTGTTAACATACAGGTTCTGAGCTGGGGCTTGAGCATTTATTACATGCTCTCAGTTGATGTTGATACTGCTGACTTTCTATCCACTTGACCCTTCTTTCCTTCTTCTCTGCCCGGTCTTTCTCTTTCTTGATGTCTCAGACACTTGTTCCCATTTAGTGGATGCCAGTATTCACCACTGGGACTCATTGGCCACTCTGTAGCTACTATGCTGTTTTCCAGATGAAAGTCTGATTATGTCACCTTACTGCCAAAAACCCTTTAGTGGCCCCTGGTTGCATCCCCATATTGTGGTCTGACCCACTTGCCTTTGTAGTTCTATCTTGCACCATCTTTGCATTTTCTAATCATGGGGCCCCTATTCTGCTCCCTGTGCAGCTCACGTGCCTCCCCTCACAGGGCTTTGGCACACCTAGTTTCCTCTATGTATAGCACCTCCATCTTCCTTCCCATAACTGTTCCTGCTTCACATCTCAGCCCAAGTGTTCTTCCTCTGGAAGCCGCCCTGGGCTTCCCCATCTAGTGACCTTCTGTCATTGCCAGGCCTCTCTGGTACACAGCAGGGAAACGGGTTTTTTGGGGGCATTGCTGGATATTGTGATCTAAACTGTCGCCTTCAGTGGAGCAGTGTGCATCATGTTAGGAAGCTGTAGATTGCCCAAGAGCTGCCTTTCAGAAGCTACACTTCCTGGAAGGGTGGTGATGGTGAAAGTGCACCTCAGGGTGTGTAGGAGGAAGAGGAGGAGCAGAGTGTTTCCGGTAGGAACCGAGTCATGTCACCTAGGGCGTTGGGGACTGCTGTTTATTTCTGTGTGCACACTCAGTGAAAGGTCATCTGTCCATCTCTCTCTACCCCATGTTTCTTCTTTTTGTATTGTTCTTGCAATTTTGTGAACGCAGAAACTATACCCCAGAGGGAAGGAATTGACTAGTTCAGAGCTGAGAAGATAAGTCAGGTCTGTTTGCTACAAGGGCCTCTTCCCCCACTGCCATGCCGATTTGCATTTGAGCAGTCTCCCTGAGGCCTAGCAGCTTCTGGGCAGTGTCCTGGGCCTGGGAACACCCCTGTTTAGGTGACACTCTTCCTTCCCAAACTGGAAGGCCTTGGAGAGATGAATATATCCTGCATCAAATCTAACTAACAAGCCTCACAAATTTGGTCACTTTTCCTGTTGTGGTCACAGCTCGGACCGCAGTGAATACCATCAGGAGTCTCAAGTTTGGGTTTTTTCAAGGCATGTTTTAATGCATCCCTTCCCTTTGGAGATTTGTTTTCTGCACTTTGGGTCCTTCTGATAACTTACTACAACTTTGACTGTGAGATCAGCTTAGATTCTGAGTTTCATGAGGACAGAGTCTGCAGTGACTGGCACATAACAGCTGCTCCACAAATGGTTGTCAGGAACAGTTTGTAATATGGTGAGAAGTGTCCCCCCTGCCCCCAAGTCTTCAGCAGTCCTGGCAGTGATGCTTTGAGGCTGAGGGTATTTGGCCCTATGAATTCCTCAGCAGGATTTGTTCTGTGAGCTGTAGAGAGTGACATGAGCCATAGGAGCACTACTGTAATCGGCTTCACAGCTGCTTACTCACCTGCCTGATATATTGGACTGATGCGGCTGGATGCAGTGTTAAACGAAATGGCTTGTCAATCAGGGCAAATTTAAAGGTGGTACCTTGTCATCCTCCTATTATCCTTGACTGTGAGCTCCAAGAGGAGCCATGCTTGCTTGCCTTCCCATTGTCTGGCATGATGATCTAGAAAGCACTGACTGCAGAATAAATGACTGTAAAAAAATCCAGACTAAGGAGATGAATAATGAATATATTCACTCAATTCAAAGGTTGGGGTGCAGAGCTGGGAGGACCATAGAGACAGCTTACTCACTTCTGATCTTTATGACTCACTAGAGTCCCTTCTCTCTCTCCCTCCATCCCCCTTCCTTTATTTTGGGCTTTTCTTACATTAGGCTGCCATCAAAAGCCCAAGCTCTTTTTCTTGTCTAGTCCCGTTATTTGTGCTTCTTGTGGTGTTAGTTCAGTAATTTCCCAACTTTCCATGGCTCTGGAAACCTGGTAGCATGTTCTCATGTGCTCACATGTGCCTGGAAACCCCTAGTATGTCTGCTATCTGCGAGCCGCAAGGTCTTAGTATTGGGGGGAAGGAAAGCACAGGCCATGGCAGAGAGAGGGGGAAATGATGCCAGAGCCAGGTTCATCCTTTGTTCCAGCCTGAGCAAGTGTCCAGACCTTCACATTGTGTGTGTGGGTCCCGATCTTCCCCGATGAGGACCATCAGGTCGCTGATGGGCAGAGCGTGTGTGTGTGTGTGTGTGTGTGTGTGTGTGTGTGTGCGCGCGCGCGCGCGCGCGCGATTTGGTCATCAGCTTACCGCAGGTGCCATTTCCTGTTCTTGAGTCATCTGTAACTGCATGACGGGTGGCTGTGTAATGCTTGGGGCGCAGAGCTGACTACGTTTTCTTTCTTTTAGAAATTGCTTTCTGGGCATAGCTTTGATTCTTTTCTTTTTTTAATCTTGAGCTGTGGAGTTTCGGTAGGAGCCTTTTGAATTGTGTTTTACACATCATCCAGTTCTCCCTCCTGTCATCTCCAAGTCAGAGTCCACACTTCTAGTGCTGTACTAGGGAACAGTGGCAGTCACAGCCAGTATCTGTTCATGATGCCAGGTGTGCCAGACCTTCTGTGACTCCTGTGTACATTCTCACTGCATCCTCAAAACAACCTAATAAGGCAGTGGTTTTCAGCTGAGGTACCCCGGCACACTGGTGTGCTGCAAGAATTTTTAAAACATGGACTACCTAACTATTTAGTCAGGGCCACTGATCTCTTTTCCCTTAGACTGTCAAATAAAAAAATGACAACAACCAACACAACAATAGCCATCTGGTGTGAATAAATCAAAATTATACCTGTTTTTTTGGTCAGATCGACAAAATACATTTTTTTGGTGTGCTGTAGAATCTTAGTAATTAGTTTATGTGTTTCATGAGATGAAAAGCATTGAAAATCACTGGTATAAGGTAGCAGTACTATCACTACCACCACCATCTCCATTTTATGGATGAGGAAAGCCAAGGATCCATGTGGAAAGATATTAGATGCCTCTTTTTGATAAAAAACCAAAACCAAAACCAAACAAAACAGAAATTCCGAGCATCCCTTTTAGAAAAAGGAATGGTACCTTCTGGGAGTAACAGACATTTTTCTAGGTGCCTGCTGAGGTACAAGATTTAGTAGAGTCCCCCCCCCCCCCACTTTTCTTTTTTAGAACTGTTACCAAGGAGATATATTGCCTTCCAAAGGCAAATATGCCAAAGAATTTCTCCTGCTTTTGGCTACTCTTATGTCTGAAGAATGTCACCATACCCAACAGTTTTCCTTATGAGGAATAAGGATGAAAATGCCTTGTCCTGAACCCTTGGTGGTTAGAGTAGCCCACACCTCTCAGGGAAACATTGCATTGTTTGAAAATGAATCAGACCCATGCCGTTCCTGCTCATCTGTAATGCCAGCCATTAGAGTATCCACATAAACAGTTGCCTTCTGTCTGGGCAGACTAGAGTGGGTGTGGGTCAGACTCAGTAACCTTGTGGAGAGTGGATAAAACTGGACTGAAAAGAAGAACATCAAAGAGGATCTGTTCCCTCTTAAATCCCTGGCAGCTCCAGAGGCTGTGAGCGTGGAGATGAGGACAACTCAGTTCATATAGCGGTACCTGCTATATGAATGAGGCATTTGTTTACAGCTCATGTCTAGGGACCAGTAATGGCTACGGTTTTCTCAGTTGCAGCCCAGCTCCATCATCATTGGTGTCGAAGGATATAAATGGATGTGTTGAAGTTGATACATTTCAAATTTCATTTTGATTTTAGGATTATTTCTCAGCCTCCTTTAACAGAGCTGTGCCCAGTTACCAAAATCATTTTGTTTTTTTCTGTCCTTCATTTTAGTGGAAAGGCTTTTAGGAGGTGAAGTTGCGAAGATCTGGCAGTAGATTGGAAGAGAGAAAAAGCAATTATAATCATCAACTGACGTGGCTTTAGAGGTCTGTGGATTGACGTTTCTCAGTTTTATTGATTCAGAAGTGGGGATTGAAAACTATTTTTAACAGCTTTATTGAGACATAATTCATATACCACAGCACTGAAAAACTGGAATGAGCCCAGGGACACCTGAGTGGATGCAGACTGAGTCTGGGACTCTGGTTAGCGGTCCCTAGGCTTAACTTTGATTCAGATTGGGAGGCCGAAATTTGAGTTTGATTCTACCCTCTCTAAGCCTCAGTTTCCTCACCTGTGAGAGAGAGATACTGCTAGTGCATGGACCTACCTCGTAGAGTTACTTTGAGGATTCAGTGAGCTAATAGTGCATGTAAAGTGCTTAGCACAGTGCTGGCACAACCTCAGTAAATGGTGGCTAGTTCAGATCCATTAATCCAGCTTCATGTATAGACTTTCACTACATTAGGGAACCTTATCTTTCTGGTGTGTGTGTGTGTATGTGAATTTCAGAGAAGCAATGAAAATTGTGAAGTATAAGTCAGTCCCCAAATATTTCTTGTGTACCTTCAGTTTAACTGGTTGTCTTGTATTTTTATTTGTGAAATCTGGAGACTCTAATTTAACCCCATTGGTTCTTCTGTTTGGAACCTTTGGCTACCTTTAGGATCACTACAAATGAGTTGAGGAATTTTGTATTTGCACCTCCTCCATAGTATAGTCCCCGTCCTTGTTGCTAGTAGAAACCTGGCCTTTCACGAATAGCTCTGTCATCCACTTACGCTAGTTGCATAGCAGCAGCCAAACATCTTTGTTGAGAAATAAGACAGAGGGAGATCTCTCTGATGGTACTTCCTCTGCTTCACGATGTTGCTGAGCTTGTGGTGAAGAGGTGGTCAGAGAGGGAATCATAAGAACGCTGCAGCCATGTTTGCAGTTCACCTTGGAGGAGTTGGGGGTCCACAGGCAGGGGCTTCACTTGTATGTATGCAAGCAACTGTGTTCTCAGGCTTCCTCAGCCATTTGCCAGCCTTACCTGTGCAGGACTCCAGCAATGAGCATCTCCTGTCTGCAGGTCTAGGGATTACACAAATACAAACGAAATAAAAATCCTGGTCCTTGGTAACTGAGGAATGTATAATTTATAGAGAGATGCGACCAGCAGGTATCAGTGATTGCGATAATTTCCTGAGCACTTTGTGACTTTGCCTGAACACTGGTAGGTACTCTCCATGTGTTGTCACAGTAACCCTCACAGCAGCCCTGTGAGCAATATTCTGTGATCATCCCCATTTTCCACACGAGGCACTCAAAGCTTAGAGCATGGGCAGGAGCCTGGAGCCACACGTAGGTTCGTCTGAGTTACGCACCTCTGTCCTGTCCTGTCTCCTACATCAAAATTGTAGTGTGGTTTGAATCACATGAAATCACCAATGCTTTACCAACCATTCTTAACCTACAAAAGTGACAATTTCATATAGTTTAATCTAATCCAGAGTATTAGGATTACAGTTGTATGTTGAACTTTATTTACTTATGTATTATTTTTTATTAATTATTGTATTTTCTGTATGGACAACTGTAAACCTTCTTTTACCCTCCCCTGTATGTGTGTGTGTGTGTGTGTGTGTGTGTGTATTATATGTATATAACACACATACACGTTAGATATACAGATAAGTATATATATACTTGTAGTAGTTTTATATATATATATACACACACAAGTAGTATATATATGTACATATGTATATATCTGTAGTGTAGTCGTTATATCACAGTGAATTGTGATATCATTATGTAACTATTACACATAACTTGCTGAGTGGAGTGAATGAAATATGTGGACCTGGTTAAGGCTTGCCAGAGAGGCTTCTGGGAAATTAGTTTTCATTTGTTCACTCTTTCACTCACCGACCTACTCCGTGGCTCCCTCACTGCATAGAAACTCACTGAGTTCTGCTAAGCACCATATTAAGCTAGATTTGAGCACGGGTTTTTTTATTTTTGAAGTTTCACTATGAAAAATTTTGCTCTTGTCCATTTGTAATCAGTTCTGCTAGCCTTTCTGGACATTTCATAGAAATGGAATCATATACAATATGTGGTCTTCTGTGTCTGGCTTCTCTGACTTAGTATACTATTTTTCAGGTTTATCCATATTGTAGCATATATAATAGTTCATTCCTTTTCATCGCCAAGTGGTATTTCATAGTATATATGTATACTACACACTTTGTTTTTCCATTCACCAATTCAGAGATATTTGGATCATTTTCACTTTTTGACAATTGTATGTATATTGCTGCTGTGAACCTTCTGTGCAAGTTTTTGTGTGGATGTATGTTTTTATTTCTCTTAGGTAGGTAACTAGGACTGAAATTGCTGGGTCATATGGTAAATTTATGTTTAACTTGAGCAGAATTTTGAGAGAGGAGCGTAAAGAGTGGGTTTACAGGAAGGCTCAAAAGTGGGAATGAGATTCGGATTGGCCAGTAAGGCAGCAGTAACCTGGAGTAAATACCAGAACCCAGAAAGGTGAGCCGGACGGACTTTAAATTGGGAAAGTTGAGGGTGCTGGAGTTAGCCAGAGAGGTCCTGATGTCCATGAAGGCTAATGCTGCTTCTCCTTCCATATTCGGCAATGTGGGCAGAAGGCTTCTCTTTCCATTGCTGTTTCTGGACCACAGGTATGGGGATATATATTTTACACCTTCCCAGCACTGATTGTCCTTAACAGGAAGCGATGCCTCCTCATGGAACATTGGTTCTCAAATGCTGAGTCCCACAGATTTTGCTGAGAAAACGATGGGCAATATAACAGGAATTTTTTCATGAAACTAAATTTACATAATGCAGAGATTTGTGTCTTATTCTGCGAGTGTATCTTACTATTTTGGAATAGTCAAGACTGTTCTTTTTTTTATTAAGTGATGATTGATATACATTTTTTAAGTGGTTGTGCTTGCTTGGCATAGTAAAATATTGCAACCGTGTGGTTGTGTGTCTGTGTCTCTGTATTTAGTTTAAGTTGGATGTTGAAATTCTCAAGTCTGGAACCACTGCTCTAAAGAAGGTTTTGGGAAGGACGCTTTGACATCCATGGCTCTTGTGTTTGGCCTCCTTTCTCGTTTTCTTATGTGATTGTGGAGTGTGGGCAACTGGAGTGATGCCTGGAGGAGACTAAAATAAAAGATTAGTGAAACCAAGAAAGGACTATCCCAAATATGTAACGCCGATATTTAGACATCTGACTGTGCAAATACAAGCAGTCGATGGGCACATGCCATCCTCTGTCGCTTTGGTAGTGTAAGGAGGCCAGAACCAAGTGCAGGTTGGATTTCTTACGCAGGTTTGGGGCAAAGCCGACCATTGATTGTGTTTAGGCAAGACACCTGCTTTAAAAAATATTCTGCTGAGGGCGAGCAGAAATCGTACTGTGGTGATATCTCTACAACAGAACAGCAGCCTTGGTCCTAAGGGCGAAGGGAGCCCTCAGTCTTCCCCTAGGGTGTGTCTCTAGCCTGGGGTTAGGGAGTGGAATTTCTCTGTGACATGGTCCTGAAATACACGTAGCCTTTTTTTCTAATTAATAATAACAATAGTGATGATGCTTTGTGTGAAATTCATAAGAGTGAAAGGCTTTGAGCTGAACACTGTGCCAGGTGCTTTCAGGCATGGTGTAATTGGACCCTATCAACAGTTGTGTTAGAGAGGTATGGTTAGCCTGTGTTTGTGTGAAGCAACCCAGGGTCAGGAATGTTTAGTAACTTGTTTGCTTCACTTGCCAATGGATGAGAGACGCAGAGCCAGTAAGGGGCTGGGACAGGATTCAGACCCAGCCTGTTCTCTTAAAAACCCACACCTCTCAGTTTGGCAACTCCTACCTCGAATCTCATTCCCGGAGGCCGTGCACTTTGGTCCAGCTTTATTGTGGAGGTCTTGTGTGTCAAAGGGGAGCTGGGGATGGGGTCCTGGGGCTGTGCTCAGCAAGGCCTCCCTGAGGAAGCTGGACAGTGCTGGTGTGTCTTACACTATTTGCTTCCCTCCTGTCTACAGACAGCCCTATTGATTCAGCCTTGGGAAGTCTTTGACCTGGTTTCCCCCTCACCCCTTTTGTTGATACATCCCCAGAATGTTCAAGTTCACACCCACAATGCAACCACGGCTCCTGCGGACAGAGGGTTTTGCTGGGCTGCATGCAGGTGGTTTCCCCTTGCTTGCTTTGGGAACTGGGGGCTTACTATCTGTTATCTTAATGCAGCTTGCACAGGCCGTGTTTTAAATGCTTTGTCATTTCCTAGCGAGGAAGGTGGATGGAAAATGAGGAATTGGGAGGTTCTGTCCATTTCTCTTAAGTTTAAAAATGCTGTATTTCAGGAGAACGTTGTACCAAACAGCAGTTGAATTTCTCTTCTGCTTGTTACACTTCAGCCATAGTTAGAGGTGGTGAAATCCCATTTGTCCAACTAGTATCAGATTTTGCTTGGCGGTGTTTAATTCTTTCCCCTCTCGCCCTATACAGTTTAACAGTTACCTTAGTTTTTATTCTCAGCAATCTGTGAGCTATGGCTGGTGTTACTAACTTTTGGTGAAACGGAGTCCTCAAGGCATGAAGTGGTCGAGTTGTGCAGGGTCTAGCTAGAAGTGGATCTAGAAGTCAGGTCTTCTGATTGCTAGCTCGGCTGCTTCCCCTGTTGTATTTTGTGGAATGGACTGGCCATTGACCATGAGACCTGAGGACTGGGCAGAAATGGAGGCCTCTCTTAGCTGGATGTGGGGCTGATTAGAGCTTGGTTCAGCTGTTTCGGACCCGAGTTGAGCTCTAAGATGGACCAACCAGCCCCGCAAAGAGAGAAAAGCTCTTCTCTCGTTACAGACAGTGCCCTGGCCCCGTCAGCTGCTGTGGAAGTTCCTGCCCCCGGGAGAGAGATGCAGAGCAGTTTCTCTCACCACGGGTGAGCTCAGAACGTGTGTTCTGTTTGTATATGGCCCATTACTTCTTAAGCTTGTGTTTTTTGCTTGTCTAACTCTCTGGCACCTCGCCCATCAGTTAGTTGCCCTTTTTATAAGTGCCTGTATGGCTGGGTGTTCTGGTTTGAAGTCATGAGTTTTGACTGTTATCAGAAATTTACAGTGTGCTTTTCAAAGGACTTAGTTGGATGCAATTGCTTGGAATGGGAGTGTTAAATTTTGTGATGTAGAAATGTTAAAATAAAACTCCATAAATACGCACATTCAGTGCCTCTTTTGAATGGTCTTATTTTTGTGTCTTATCAGTCTCCGTTAGACATCTTTATTGCTCAAGTAATCTATGTTCATGTGGAGTGATTAGAAAATTCAGATAAGCTAAGAGAAAAAGAAGAAAAGAAAAAAATATACAATATATACTAGAGTCCCTGGAGAGAAACCAGGATGTGAAGGACTTTGAACTTTTCAGAAGGAGGGGTCTAGTCAGTCAGTGCAAGTCATTGTTCCCTGAATGGCTCTTCTCTTCCTTGTTTCAGCTGCTAGAGACCAAGATACAAATTGGGGTGTCTGAGCATGTTCTGGAGAAAGTCAGGGTAGCACGTGGATTGCTGCATTCTGTGAGCCCACATGGCTCACAGGTCAACAGTCCTGCTGGTTGATGCACCGCCTGCTAGGGGTGACCATGAAAAGGGAAAATTAGTCCTTTTGGGTGTCCTGTTGATACAGTTGCTAGTTCTCAAGCAAAAAGGGAGAAAATAATCCTACATTCATACCTCTTCTTCACTTAACTCCTCCCAGCCCTGCTGGAGTCATCTACCCACCTGCCCACCCATCCTTTCCCCTACCCACCTATCCACTCATTCATGCACCCACCCACTCATTTCATTCATTCATCCATCCATTAGCTCATTCATTCACCTGTTTATTCAATACCTGTTTACCGTGCACCTACTGAGCGCCATACATTGTTTGCTTTTGGCTCTGGGAATACAGATGAGTAAGACAAGTCCCTGCTCTCATAGAGCTTATGTTGGATTTGTGCAGTTGTACCATTGCTTCCCTTTCAACTTTTCCTTCTATAATCACAAAGGTGATCCTCTCTCCCCTGGAGCTGACCACACCCCTAGGTTTTGTCCTGGAGCTCAGCGCACCCTCAGACCCTCAGCCTACCTGCAATTTGATCATCCCCAGTGGGGAAGGTGAGGAGGAGAAGGCAACACTTGGCTGGCAGAATTCTTCTCAAAATGGGACTTGACTTTTGTCTGGGAGGAGGAGGGGGGCAGATCACAGAGGGAGGGGTTCCTGGCTTTATCAGAGAGAGAAGGCCCCATTGTGTGTTGTTGTTGGAACAGGTCCCAGAGACCTCAGTGCAGTTCTTTGGACAGGGCTGAGCTAAGCTACCATGCCATAAAATAATAGCCGCAAGATTCAGTGTGGAATTTAGGATAGTATCAAAGGGAGCTTCTGTGTTACAGCTCCCTCCAGGCAGAGGGCAGGACTTCAGCCCCAGGTCAGGCCCTGTTGTTAACTTCATAATGTCTTCATGAACATGCCTTTTGTGTCCGTGTGTTTGTTCTCTGTCTGTCTCTTTCAGTCTCTGTCAGTCTGTCTGTCTCTCCGGGGTATGGTCATTTATTAAGAGACTTCAATGAAAAACTTAAAACTTATTCTCTGTAAATTCTCTTCCTTTTAAGGTATGGCACATCTGGGTGGATGGGTGAGTTGCAGTGATGGGGACATGTGACACAGAGAATGTAGGAAGTTCCAGGAAACTGTGTTTCTCTAAATTCAGTCACTCATGAGCTTCTATCATGCTTTTCTGCCGCATTGACTTAACACCTATTCTATTGTGTACATAATATTTTTCTTTAAAATGGGAGTACTTATTTTTTAAAGGGCATTCGTTGTTTTAAAAGAGTATTTTATAACTTGGCCATAAAAAGCACCAGTATAATTACCCCCAAATCAAAGTAACCATAGAAATCAATCTTTCAAATCTAATGTTTATTTATGTGCCACCTAAAATGATTTTGTTACACCGCAAAGTGGTGTGCTTGCCACACTTTGGGAAATTCTTTTGTAGATTGTACCAGCTCTAGCCAACAGATTCCTGGAGATTCAGATGAATAAATCTCCAGGAACTTTTTCTCCATCTCCACCTCCCCCACTAACGTGAGTTACTGGGTACAACACAAGTTGAGGTATGTGAGGCGTCAGGGTGTGTCACAGGTATGAGGAGGGAGCATTCTTGGCTGCCCTTTTCCCCATTCATCTGCGGGTACTGGCCCCTTGAATAACTGCTCTGTACTCTGGGTCCAGAGTAACATTGCCAGTGCTGGGGAGCCGAAGGTGCAGACTCTGTGAAATGTGCTGTGGACTGAGCTGTCTGTGTGCCAGGAGCTCCTCCCCACTCCCATCTCTTTAGCACCTGTTTTCCACCCTGTGTCACAGAGCAGAAGCTGAGAGTGTGGGATCTGGAGGCCAACAGTGTGGGTTCAAATCTGGGGCCTGCTCCTTTTGTGACATTGACAAGTAACCTCTTTCTTCATGTATTCAACAAGTAAACATTGCATGTCTACTATGTGCTAGCCACTGCTCTATGCTCTAGGGAAATACTAGCCAACAAAACGGAAAAAAAAAAATCATGCTTTCACTGAGCTCATATTCTTAAGGCCTTATTTTAAGCTGTTAAATGGGTGTAATAATAGCCCTACCTCCCATGGTTATTGTGTGGTTTTGGTGAGGTGGTGTAGATGAAGATCCTTAGCTCAGTGCCTGGCCCAGCGGTTACTTAATAAATGCTAGCTGTTTAATTATGCTACTTATGTGCCCAGCATTATACCAGCTCACTCTCTTCCTGCTTTACCTTCAGCAGTACCCAACTTAAATATTCCCTCTTTACCTCTTTGCCTGTAAGTCGTTCTTGAGGCCCCATGACCTCTAGGAAACTTGCATGGCCTGGAGCCTCCTGTCTAATCATAGGACTCTTAAGAACTCCTGGTCACCCCCTGAAATAAGCTTACTAATCACCTAGCAGCAGGAGGAGTTGACATTCTCATGCCCTGGATGACGTTTTGCGGAAGGGATCTTTTGTCCTTTTGTTAACTGAGAAAGGCTGCCCTCTCTGGTGTTTTTTTCTCTCCGCAGTGCCTCTTCCTCTCTTCCTGTAGTCTGAGGGTTGTCTGGGCAGAAACCCTGGCCCTGCGGTGGGCTGCAAAGATCTGTTTAAGACAATTCTTTATTACTGCTGCAGGAGAAGCTTAGTTGGTCTAGAACAGGTATTGGTGCTGGGCCTTGTCACCTGTCTTTAGACGGGTTTGATTGAATTTTAATTATACTCATTTCTAAGAAGAAAAATTCTATTTATCAATTCTGTAATTAACAACACAAATGTAAGGTCTTGTCCTAAGTCTGTAGTCCCTGAAAGACGAAAGTCTTCATTGCCTCGAGAACTCAGTGACATGTCTGATCGTGACTTTTGTGCCCAGTGGCCATACTGTACAGGCTGACTGCTTCAGAAAGGATGCCGGCCTGTGGGTGCTCTGCAGAGTGGTAGGGCATTACTTGGAGTGGGGAACAACGTGAGCAGTGTGCGTTTCCGTTTGCCAGGGCTGCCATAGCGAAGAACCTCAGACTGGATGGTTGAAACAACACAGTTGTATTTTCTCACAATTTTAGACATCTGTGATCAAGGGATTGACGCCTCTTTCCTTGGCTTTATAGATGGCTCTCTTCCCCCTGTGTCTGCATATGGCCTTCCCTCTGTCATTGTCTGAATCCTAATCTCTTTTTATAAGGACCACAGTAATATTGGATTGGGGTGCACCAATATGACCTCTTTTTACCATAATATGTCTTTAAAGGCTCCATCTCCAAATACAGTCACATTCTCAGTATTCAGCATTAGGACTTCAACATATACATTTTAGGGGAACAGTTCAGCTCATAACTGTGTGATTCAGGAATATGGTTCCAAGGTACACCCATGTTACCTAGGCCTTTAGTTGCTCAGATGGATCTTTGAGGGTAGTAGGAGTTCTAGAAGGGAGTCAGTTTCAGGCTTGGGCATTGACTCTGGTGGCCGCCATTACTAGTTTAATAGGATCTTGATGGTGATGTAGGCTGGTTGGCTGGTCCTCAGGAGGGTCAACCAGGCCTCAAATAGGTGCACAATTTTTTCTTCAACAGAGAAGTAAGCTTTGATCATTTGCCCTGTGTCCTGGGTACTTCCAGACAGGATTTGAGACAAAAGGGTAGAGATAGTTTGGGGAAGGATTTGTTGACAGGGCAAGTGTGATATTGTCCTTCAGACAAGACTCAGAACTTTGACAAGAGTTGGGAAAACCATGGCTAGCGTTTTCCAGTAATCTGAAACCCCACTCTTATTCCGGTTAGATGTTCTGTAAACAGCGACTGCCTACAAGAGAGGTTTGGAGTCTGTTGACTTTGGCTGGGATGTAGCCTGAGAAGATTCATCAGTTTCCAGTTCCTGTTCTTTCAGGATATTAAGTATTACAACGAACTGGAAACCTTTTCTTTATTAAAATTGGAGGAAGAGTTGAGTGTTTTGAGGGAGACCTGGAGCAGGAAGGGAGCTGACACCAGAAGTTTCACTGTATTCCTTCAGAGATTATTTTATCTTTTTTGCATTGTCAGTGTCTAGTAGCTTAAATATGTGGTGCCACAAGGGGAGGTAAAAAAATAAACGCGCTTCCAGAAGTGCTGACAGTATAACTAGTTCGTGAGGCAGTGTGTACGGTGGTTAAGGGTACACGTTCTGGAGTCCCATTGACTTGGTTCATATCCTGGCCCTACTGTTTCATCACCTGTGCCAGTGGGCCAGCTTTAATCTCTCAGCTTCAGTTGTCTTACCTGTAAAATGGGAATGATATTTGTACCTGTGAAGATCAAATGAGATAATGCATGTAGCACCCTTGGTTAATGCTCAACAGTTGTTAGCCAGCTGTTAGCGTCTGCTCTTATTATGTGTGCCAGCCAGTCAGTCTGATATCCAGCTTCATTAAGAATGGAACAGCATTGCATTTTTATCAGGTTCTGATCTTCCATATTTTCCCATTTCTAGCCAGGAGAACTTGCTTTAACCTTTTTCTTTCTTTCTTTCTTTCTTTCTTTCTTTCTTTCTTTCTTTCTTTCTTTCTTT
>VMDR010002667.1:0-86057 GCA_007922815.1 Macrotus californicus
GATCTGAAAAATTTCCTTGATCATATGTTAAGTAATTATGTATAGCTGTATCTATTCTTAGACTCTTTGTTCCTTTATGCTGATCTATAAGTCTATTTTTGTGCCAGTAAATCTTTCACTTATTTGAGGAGAGCTCAAGTTTCCTCTCTTGAGTCTTTGCTCCTCTTGGCTTAAAATTCTCAGTTTCTTCAACTGCTGCTTTTGTATTTAGCACTCAAGCCCCTCCCCCCCACGGCTAGTGATCAGAAGTTAGCATTTGTGAGATAACTGACCAAGCTGTGGAGTACCCTTCATTTGACTTCCTTGGGTAAAGAAATGCATAGATCAGGGCAACACCCAGCGAGGAGAATGATGAATGCTTACATTGACATAACAGTTTTTGCCCTGGAAAATACTTTGTTTCTTGTCTCCTTTAATAAGACAGAATAGCTATGAGTGAGTAAGAGAACTCTCAGGGTTCAAATCCTAACTCTACCATTTTCTTGCCATGTGACCTTGAGCAAATGTCTTAAATTCTCCAAACTTTATTTCCCTTGACTATAAAATGAAGACATACTGGTATTCACTTCATAAAATTATTGTAAAGATGGAGTGCATAACTCATAAACACATAGTAAGTACTTGATAAGCTATAATTATTACTGCTAAAATAGCATTTATATGTATTTATTATTTCATTTAACATTTTGAGGTGGTTATTAACATGTACAATTTAAAATTGAATAAAAGGGGTAAGAAATGTTGAGTGACTTTCCCAAAGGCATGATCTAATAGCAGTGCTAGAGTTGGGATATCACCTCATCTCACTCCTAGGCCTATGCTCCTTCCTGTAGATGACATTTCTGCAGAGCACGATGTAAGGTCCTACATCTAACAATAGGTGTAGCTGTAAAATCTTAGGTGAAGATAAGTAGAAGGCTCAAATGTATGGTTGTCTTGAGGTTTCCTTTGGGTTTCACCATGGAAAAGTGTTATATTAATGGGAAGGAGAGAGATGGTTTTATCTTAATCTGCAAATTAGCTGATGAGGGAACATATCCCTTCACACTAAGTATTACTCAACGTACTGCTCCAAGTGGCAGGGACACAGGCCCAGAAGCATTTGTCATCCCCACAGGGTGGCAGAGGAAGCAACACTTCCTCTCCTTCAGCACGTTACCTTGTGCTCTCAGAAGGCCCATGGGTGGGAGGGAGGTGGGTAGAGGATGCCACCTTAGCAGCCGGTGCACACCACTGCCAAATCAAACAGAACCGGAAGGTCTAATTTTAGCCCTGTCAGCCTTGGCATTGTCCCTTCAGCCAAGATATTTTTCATGCACCACAATGAAGTGCTTTGTTCCAGCCTTGCTGGATACTTCACAAAGGCCCAGCAAGGACAGGGTGAGCATAATTCAGAGCTAGATATACATCAAAGTCAGGAACCTCACCAGAGAGGGTCAGCACTCCTCTGCAACCTTTGGTAAATGTGTCCTTTCTACCCACCATGTCCCTCCTAAAGATCCAAGAAGGGGCATGTGGTTGACTTTTCTTTCTCCAGCTTCTTTGTGAACCTTCTGTTAGCTGTTCATCAACAGGTGTGTCTGCTCCTTCATGCCCAGGGTTTGTAATTTACTCCCTCTCTTCATCCCTGCCTAACAAAGCCTACTTCTTTTCATATCTGAATCTTGTTTTCTTGCCTAAGATGTCCTGAAAAGTGCACTCAATTAAGAGCTACCAACAATTTTACAATTTACAAACTGCCTGCATGGTTTGTTCCCTACAATGACCTGGTGCATTAGGTGAGGTGGAAAGTTTCATAGCGCTTTTGAAGATTAGAAACCTGAAGCTCAAAGAGGAAGTTGACTTTTCCTCAGGTCACACAGAAAAACGCTGGCAGAGTTGATTCTGAAACCCAGCTTGGTATTTTAGGGAAAGGTGTCTCATGAACCTATCAAAGCAAAGAAAACCCACACAGGCCATTTAGGAGGGCCCTGGGAAACATTTCTGAGCTTATCAGCTGGCTTCATGGCCCACAATTCCAGGTTGAAGACCCAGAATGGTGGCCCTTACCTTCAAGTAAATCACCATTTCCTTATTTTCTGAAAAGAGGGCAGGAGAGGTTGATCTGCAGACACATCCAGAGATACTACTGTTGGCAAAGGAGAAAATATATTTTCCATCTACCCTTCTAGGTTTTTGGCTAAGCCCCACCCCTTCCCATAATAAAAGACAGATTAACAGGAGGAAAACAAGCAGAAATTTAATAATATGTGTACCTCCTGTGTACATGAGAGATACCTAGGAAAACTGAGTAACTCTTCAAAATGGCCCAAGTCACTACCTTAAATACCAATAAAGACAAAAGAAGATGTTGGTTGGGAAGACAGCCAGTTATGGGAGGCAAAGCACAGCAGTCAAGGTCAAGATTGTTATGCATATTTAAGTCAGCTGCCTTCTCCATTAGTAAGAGTTTCTAGAGATTTAGTTATCTCCCTCTTCCTGGTACAAAGAAGGAGACAGCCTTACAAATAGAGTTTTCTTTATAAATGTGTCTTTCAGAGGGCTAACTTCAACTCAGTTTTGCAGGGATTCTCCTGTGTCTGCTGTTTCTTAAGATCCTGGGTGCGAGGGCACAGAGCAGGCCCAGTTGAACCTCTTGAATGCAATGCTGAGGACTGGATTCAGGAGGAAGGATAATGGAAGACCACTGAAGGGGTTAAGCAGAGCAGTGACGTGATTAGATTTTATGCTTTAGAAAGGTCATTTTGGCTACAGTGTGGCAGATGGGGAGGGCAAGACTGTAGATGGGGAAATAAGTTAGGAGATAATGATGGCCTGGTCAAAGGCAGTGGCAACAGAGAGTGGGTGGAATTCGTGAGAGTTAAGAAGTATAATCTACAGACTACTTGGCTTGACAATCGATTAGATACAGGGATGTAAAGGGGTGGGCAAAGTCCTGGATAACCTGAGGCTCTGGACAGGTCCCCAGGCAGGTGTCGAAAGATAACCTGTTGAGTCTGATAAGGTTATAGGATACAAAGGTGGACGTAGCTGGCAGGCAGATAAAGAGATTATCTAGCATTCAGGAACCCTCCAAACTAAAGACAGATTTGTGAATCATGTTTACCTTTGTATTGTAATATATGATAATATTGAGTAAAAGTTTGTTGAAAAAGTTTAGAATCATGCTTTTTTTCAAATAGAACATTTTACTTTTTTAAAGCCACCTTTACATGAGAATTTCAAAGTTCTCTGTATTGAAGACCCACCCACATGAATTTAAGTGTTTGTTTTAGATTACCGTACAGATAGTGATTTAAGAACTTGGTGTGTACAAACGGCTCTCAGAGGGGAAAGAGCCTAAGAGTCAGAGTAACTCTGCCATTATTGGTAGACAGTTGGACATGTCACTTGTCCCCTAGGATACCTAAGTCCTCACTCTGAGAGCAGAGAGAGGATGCGCACTGCTGACACTCAAGGCTGCTCCTTGCCCTATGACTGGGGATGTGCAGGTGATGTGGCACTCCTGGTCTGCACTTCTCTCTCATTGCTCCCTGCTGCTCTGAGATAAGGGCCATGGTCCTTCCCCACTGTGACTTGGCAGCACAACGTAGAACGCAATCTGTTGGACAGAAGGCTGTGATTATTCATGAAAGCATTTCCTCTGTTACCTCACAGAACTAAGTGAGGTCCTGACACTGCCAGAGACGGCCCATTCCTTTCATAGAAACTGATTCTCAGAAACACGTTGGAGAGTCGCAGACAAGACGCACAGGGAAGTAAAAATAAAATGCAGAAAAGTGGGTGGCTGCTTGAAACACTCCCAGAGGAAAGGTTACTAGCTATTAATCAGCTCACACTTCTGTTCAGTGGGTGAGTGAGGAATTAGATGGAAACTTCACTCAACAGTTGATGCTTAGTCAGGGCTGTGGGGTCCTCAGATGACTTCGCTCTGCCAAGTCAAAGATGAAGCACTTTTACTTGAAGGAAGGGGAATAAACAGGATCAGAGTAAATTCTCCACATCTCACAGCTTGCATTTTTCTGTTGACTCCAGGCCTGGTATAGGTATCGAGGTTAGAATGACCCCTAGACATCTAGACCTGAATCTTGAAATGTCTACCTGTCTTCTGGAGCTGCCCAGTTTGCTGGGTCCTGTGATCAGGATAATAATAGCTACTGTTTTTTTAACATCTGCTATATGGAAGGCACCATAGGAAGGATTTAATGTGTTACCTAAAATTCTTATAACAACCTGATAAGCAAATGCCATCATGTCTATTCGACAGATGAGAAAACTGAGGCTCCAGTGGGCTAATTAACATCAAAAGTCATACACCTTGCATGTAGCAGCAGCACCACTGGACCCCAGATCTGACTCCAGTATGTTCTTGTCTTCATTAAACTAAGTTTTAGTGAAAAATAAAAGACACTATGTCCTGATTAACAGAGCAGGGAACCCACAAGATGGGGTGAAAGGGAAATTGAGTCTGAACAAAAACTTTTCCAAAATTAGAGCCTCGCACCTGGGTGCCATATGTGGCATTGGTCTGAGCTGTGGTTCCCAGGCACTGGGGAAATGATCTTTGTGCCTGGAAAAGGAGGAAGAAGATGCCTTTGAATCTGATTCCCCACAAGGCTGATCAGGCTCCCTGACCCATTGCAGGTAGAGTTCCTGAGCATTTGACCACCTAGTTACTAGGTCACTTTAGTTTGGGACCTCCTAGTCAGATTCAAGGGCTAAGGTCCACTGGCAGCTCCCATCCTGGGGTCAGGTCTATCCCACCCAACAGGTCCCCAGGACCCCTTCAGGCTCTCCACCCCTGAGCTGTAGAGGGACAGCCTAGGGAAAGAGATCACCCTTTGTACCCTGGTCACAAGGATATGGATTGGCTCTTCCCAGTCCTATAGGGCCCAGGACTTCTGGCCCATCTAAGTGCCCAAGGATCACAGGCCTTTGAGTCTTATTGCTGAGGTTCAGGAGCCAGGACACTACTGGGTTCTGTTACTAACTCCCTGTGTCCCCTGGCATGAGTCCCCAAACCTCCCAGGGGTTCCTTTAGAAAAAAAAGGGAGTTGGATCAGATGATTGATCCCTGGGGCTCACTTCTGCTTTCACTCTCCTGTATTTATTATACTTTCTAGAATGAAATTCTTGTCACTTGCTCTAACATGGCCACTGCTACTGCCACCAAGATATTTCTCCTCATTTATTACAGATCAAATAAATGATCCTTCATCTTGAGTCCCGAGAGTACAGCCTGTGCCCCCTGCCTGTTTCCTGCTTGTGGGCCAGGACTTTGGCTACAATCTCATGACATTCAGGGTTTGAGGGAAAGTTGCCAGAGGACACCAAAAGAAAGGATTTCTCCCCTTATCCAGAGCTGCTCTGGTCCCCAAAGACAACACAGAAGGCCAGCTGGTGATCAACACACTCCCTGCATCCTGGGAGATGCTACTGGGGGCTTGTGAGCACTTGGCTTTGGGAGGATGAAGGAGAGAGGAGCAGAAAGAACCAGAGTGTCAGATATTTGCCTTTTATTAGAAAAGAATACCCCACACAATGTGCTGGGCAACTCTGAGTCTTGGTTTTCAGGGTTGTTTTAACAGTCTCTGGAAACTCGCAACCTAATGTCATTTGTTTACAGGATCCAAGAGGGGTGGTAATGGGGATTGTTTGAACAACTTGGCACAGAGATAAACATGCCTCCTGGCTTATAGGCTTTGAGTGTTTGGCCTGGAGACAGCTCGCCTAGGGGGTGGAGGGTGGGAACACCCAGCCAGCTCAGGAGACTGGGGTTCTTATCCTGACTCTGCCATCCGTTGTTGCCCATGGGATCTTGGACAACCTCAGACTCTCTAACCTAAAACAAAAGGGCATGAAACAGAGGAGCTCAGAGGCAAATCTTTTCAGGCTTTGGTCATCATCCTTAGTTATGTGATTTCTAAATGCTTACCACTGGAATCTCCAATACAGGAACCATATGAGGGATGCTGCATGGAGGCAGTGAGGAATCCAAGAGAACTTGGGTCACATCTGCTGCTTTGGGTGTTTTCTCCTTAGACCATCTACTTTAATTTGTACTCATGTTAAATCAGTGCTTCCCCAATTGACTGAGAATCATACTCACCTGGGTTGCTTATTAAGAGTACAGAATTCCCTCAAAGAATGGCTCTTATGAAGCTATATTTTTAATAAGACAACCAAGGGTGATTCTTGTACACAAGCAAGTTTAGGAAACACTGTTTATGAGTTTTCACAGGGGGGAACAGTTGCAGGTGAAGTTGCCAGATCTGGTGAGAATTTGTCTCTCTGGTCCTTGTGATCTGTAGCTCTGTGCTCTGAGCATTCATCTCACCATGTGAACATCTCCTGCATTCAGCTCGGAGCCCTTCAAGATTGGAACTATGTCTTCTCTGCATATCCCACTGTGCCCAACACAGGGCCTTTCTCATAGAAAATGCCTATAAATGTCTGCCGAACTGACTGACCCAGAGTTAACCAAGCCATGGGTCATTATTGATACAAAATCACATTATCAAGGAAAAGACAGCATCGGGACCAAGCCTTGTGTAAGGACTAAAATTTAGATAGGTGGTAAGGAAAAGAAAGGGCAAACTGGGCAGGAGTCTAAGCCTGAGCAAGGCTAGTCTCTTCCAGTTATTTCTACGTTCAGGTGAGAAGCCCAGGGCCTGGAGAGCACCTGACCTCTTAAAGTCTGCACCCAGGTAATCTGACACTAGAACCAGCTCAACTTCCAATCAAGACTCCTTCTGTACCTTCCACTGTCATATATTCCACAGGCCTCCAACCTGAGCCCTGAAGCCCTTTCTTCCTCTGTTCTGAGCCCTATTTCCAGGGCCGTTTCCCTGTTGATGTGCTCATCCTGCTGCGTGTCCACCTGTGGCTGGACCACTCCACCCGAGCCCCCCAGTCTTACATGAATCTCTCCAGGCTAATAGCCAGATCACCCGGGAGAAGCTGGACCTGCCATTCTGTGTGCTGCATCACATGCAGTAGGCTCTGCTGTGCCCTGGGAAGCTGGACTTAGATATCAGTGTGGGTCAGAGACAACTCAGGGGCAACACACACTCACACACACAGAAATGTATTCTGTTTGAATCCTTTTTAAGACCAAAAGGTTTTATGGAGGAAAGATGCTCTTGGGTGCATCTCAGCTCCCCTGGTGGGCCTTTCCCTTCTTCTAGAAAGTCTTCCAGCTTTCTCCTACAGGCGCTTTTACACGTTCTGCCTCTTCTGCTCTGGAACCCTGCTATCACAGGGGAGGAAGTGGGTGAAAACAGTTAGAGGGTGGTTGCAAAGTCCAGACAAGAGACAACAGTCTGCATTAGAAAGCAGTGGGGCACCAGGGAATTCTTTTTCTGTACAAAGCTGTTGACCAGCTGGTTGAGCTAGGGTAAGTTACTTCATCTCTCTGTGCTTCAAGCTCCTCATCAGTAAAGAAGGGATGGTGACTCTCTCTTTCATGCAACATTGTTATATGGGCAAATGTTGCACAAAGGCCTTTTGTAACCTGCAGTGTATAAAAATTTACTCTTTACTGCATTTAAGGGGGTCTGGGCTTTCACTCGAGGGCCCATCACTGGTGGGCTTCTCCTGCCCATCGGGACTCCTCCACCAGTCCCATTTTTGTGCCTAGCACTGAGTGTCTCTTTATTGTAACTCAAGCAGTGAGAAATTACTTGGTTAGCGGATGGGCTGGTTTTTACCTTGTAGCTGGAATTCAAGCTTAAAGACACTGCTCTCCAAAAAAAAAAAAAAACTGTCCCCTCCCTTCTCAGTAACAAACACTCAAGTACTTACAGGTTCTCAGGTAAAAAATCCACATGTGCTGACTCTTTGAGACAGGCAATTTGAATTCTGTGGCTCAAATTTTCTTATTCACAAAACATGTTGCAAATCAGTGAATACGGTGGGGTGGCAGGGAGTGGTTTAGAAGGGCCTTAAAGATCCTCTGGTCCAACTCACTCACTTACCAAAGACGGAAACTGAGCAGCAGGGAAGGAAAGAATCTTACCCAAGATCACAGTATCAACTAGAAACAGAGCTGGGATAAATCTCCCTCACATTATGTCATGAAATATTTTCACTGGGAATGTGGTAAGCTTTACTTTCATTTTTACTCTTTCTGTATTCTTGGATCCAAGTGAAAGAATACTGTTTAACCCCAGAATAAATGGAGTACAGGTGGGGAGCATTAGCCCATGGATGTTGTTTCATTCATTTATCAAACAGTACTAAGCACTAGCTGTATGCCAAGAACTGAGGGTGCTGAGATAAAAAACAGGGGCCCCGCCTTCAAGGTGTTCAAAATTTTATGATGAAGACAGACAAGGAAACAACCTCCAGGAGGACAGCCTAGTTTCTCTACAGTTAAATGAAACATTCCTACCATGTACTGCCTGCATTTTATATTTATACTTAGGGTTTCACTGATTCTCTTCATAGATAGATTATTATGAGACTGGTTTTTCCAGAAGAAAAAACCATACCAAATACCATAACTTGATGAAGATCCATGACAAGGTCCTTGAGTACCTTTGTAATGGCTCAGTCCCCCTCATTCATTCATTCCTCGAAAAATATCAGTGGAGCATGTAGAATGAGGTACCAAGGATGCAAAGATAAATAGACAGTCTTCTCTCTCTCAAGAAACTATAGAGAAATAAAGAATGATCATGGAAGCTCTTGCCAGGTAAAGGGGATGCCTAGGATAAAAGATGCCTGTGTTGGCCTTGAAAAGTCTGCACAGGTTTCAAAGAGGAGGTGGCATGTGAGCTGAAGCCACTTAAAGAAGAAACACTTTGCTGAGCAGGCAAAGGGCATGCCATTCTAAGAAAAGAGAACAGCATCTGTAAGATGTGGACCTGTGGAAGCACGTAAGCCTGGGGACCTGTAATAGCTGGTGATTGCCTGGCTGGCATAGGAAGCAAAAAGACAAGTGAGTAGGCAGGACCTGTGCCAGGACCTGGTAGGGAGATGAGGTTAAATTGTGTAGACAATGGAGAACTGTTGAGGGTTTTAGGGAGACGATTAGATGGTGAGGTTTATATTTCAGAAATTCATTCAAGGAGAAAAAGGTGAGCTGGAGTCAGAGAGCCCAGTGAGGAGGCTAATCATTAATCCAGCCAAGTCCTGATGAGGGCATTGTCAGTGCCACTTCAGGCCAGTTCAGAACTTGATTTTCTGCATGATTCACCCATTGCCACACATACCTGAGTGATGGTGCTGAGCATGAGATATAACAAAGAAGCATGAAGTTATGCATTTGAGTCTTCAGAACTGTGATTCATGGTCCTGACAGTGTTCCCTGTGTGTGCAAGAAACCAGCCACTCCCCAGGCAGCTGGAACAGTTTAAAGAATCATAAATGATCCATGGAGAATCTAAGCTTTCTTGCCTAAGGGAGAAGCTGACACTCTGACCTTCTAGAGGCATTTGAAGGAGGTGGTTTTAAATAACCCTTAATCCATTTTCCCATTATTAATACAAACTCACTTCTGAGCTTGTGGTTTTGGTAAATCTAACTGCATTTTCCAAACAAGGTCCTGGCAAAGTGACTCATCTAACGTCATTTTTTTCAGTGCCAAGAGACACTAATTCAGCCTCTCACACCTTCCTGTGGTCATTCCTGTTACTTTTCCTAACAAGCCATCCACCCCCCTTTCTGTCTGTGATTGTGCATAGGTGTCTTGCAGATCCAGGCTTCAATTTTAGTTCTGCTATGCACTCTTTGTATGATCTTGAGAGAGCTGTCCTAATCCCTATTCCTGAGTTGTCATAGAGTCTCAGGCAAGTTCATGAAGTGCTCAACATTTTGCCTACCCCACAGCCAACACTCAGTATACAGTAGCTGTTATTTTAGTTCAAGAATGAAAATTTGTAATTCTCTACTGAAAAGAACAAAGTGAAATACTGAAAGTTTTGGTAATACTCGTACATCTTTTGTTTATCAGGATAATCATGAATTACAGTTTTCTTACTCAGATTAATTAAACATGACATCTGAGTACCTACTTGACTTCCATATCCAGCTGTAGAATCCCACAGTAACTTATAATTAAGAGACAGTTGCTAATAGGAGACTTGGAACTTGAAATTAAGAACAAAAATAAGTAGAGAAGCTCCATGAGAAAAGGGCATAGTTGCTGATCCTCAAGTCGTTTCTCAAACAGAAGAGCCTAGAACACACATGGCCATCTTCCCAGGATCTTCCCCCGCAGGGCTGTGTATTGTTGGGATGATGCTGAGAGTGAGGCCTTCCCTGGAAGTAGTAGCTTGGTTTCATTTCAATGGAATAATTGTTCAATGTTAGGGCAGGTTATTGACAATGGGTGTAGGATCTGTTTGAAAAGAAGGTAAAAAAACAATAATAACAAAGTATGGGGTGAGATTACCTTTTCTGGGCTATTGCAAGTGTAAACCTGCCTAGAGCCTTGGAGAGAATTTGTCTCAAGCACATTGAATGACGCACTAGGTCCACTTGGGCAAATTCTTGAAAACCTAGTTCAGTTTTCTCTAACAGGATTTTAAAGATCTTGTAACATTTTTCTTATTCTGGTGGTCCCTTAGATTTTCAAGTTTACTTTGACTTTTTAAATAAATCGGTGATTAATTTGTTTTGTTTTTATTCTTTTTTTTAAATTATGAAATAATGCTAAAGTGAAAGTTAAAAAATTTATCCTTAATTGTCCTGTGTTAATACAACTATTTTAATTTGGAGTTTTTTTATCTTTGTTTCCCTACCTATTTCTTAATTAGCCATCACAGTAAATCTGAAAGAGTTTTGTTATTATATGGGTTTTATTAAGGAAGAAATTGAAGATAAGGTAGTTAATATTGCCATAAGTAACAGATATAGTAAGTGGCCAAATCAGGAGTAAAAATCAGGAATGACTTCAAACCTATGCTCTGTTCATCTACACTCTACTGTGATAATGGTCACACAACCTGGTACCTAATCGATGTAGGTAATGTTATTTTATGCACTATTATTTTTACTTACTAGCAGTAATAATAAAAGAATGGGGTTATATCAACTGAAATTCACCAACTAATTTTGTAAAAAGCCACCAAGACTTGGTCATCACTGAAACCAATGTTGTAGGAAGTCTCTGAAGATGAAGTGAAGTAGAGACTTGCTGTGTCTAATAAAAATGAGCTCCTTCCATTTGAAAAAAGAAAAAAAAAAAGCTAAGACTCCCCACCAGTGCTGGTCAGATTTTTCAAGCCACTTTTTGATCATTTGGCTATAAAGCCTTTTTATTGTTCTTGTCAGTAATCTCAATATCACCACAAACTAAATGTAGAATTAGGTACCTGGGCAGCAAGTGCTAATAAACTTAATTTGTAGAAGGAAAATATAAACAGTCTCCATATACTTTACATGAATAGCATAAAAAGGGACAGTTGCCCTCCCATTTGGTCATCAATGCCCCGTGAAAGATGGCGCATGATGGAGGAGGATGAGCTCTGTAGCCCCTTGAACTGTGAGAAGAATGTTTTGTGCTTATCTCTTTTCTAGAATACCAAATAGAAGGAAGTGGGCTTGAGGAGACTTTGATTAGACCCCCCGAAGGGTGTTCCCACCAAAGAACTGCTCGGAACTGCAGCTTAGCTCATAACCAAGTCTGAAATAATCCCAGCCACGGCACTGATTGTGTTAATTTGCTTTTCTCCAGGCAGAATGGGGAAACAGAATAGCAAACTGGCCCCCGAAGTGATGGAGGACCTGGTGAAGAGCACGGAGTTTAATGAGCATGAGCTCAAGCAGTGGTACAAAGGGTTCCTCAAGGACTGTCCAAGTGGGAGGCTGAACCTCGAGGAATTCCAGCAGCTCTACGTGAAGGTAAGTCGTTCACCTATTTTGTTCTTCAGGCCAGAAAACATTGTTCTCGTGAAAGGTAGCTTCATGTGGAGTTGTAACTCTAACTAGCCAGTTTTTGTTACACCCAAAACACAAAATAGAAACTTACTCCTAGATATAGAGAACAGACTGACAGTTGTCAGAGGTGATGGGGTTGGGGGACTGGGTGAAAGGATTAAACAAACAAACAAACTAAACAGTCATAGACACAGACAACAGTGTGATGTTACTAGAGGGAAAGGGGGTGGGGGCAGGTAGAAGAGGGTCAAAGAGGGGAAAATGGTGGTGGAAAGAGACCTGACTTGGGGCAGGGAATGCACACAGTACAATATACAGATGATGTGTTATAGAACTGTACACCTGAAACCTATGTAATTTTATTAACCAATATCACCCCAATGAGTTTAATAAAAAATAATAAGTGAAAAAAGAAAAATTGACAATTTAAAAATGCAAAGAGGTGTGATTCGTTCCAGAGATAAGCAATTTCTGAACATGAAGAGTAATTGTTCAATCAAAACACTGACTAGACTTTAGAGGATGACAGGCTGGTGAAAGAACAGTAAAATTTCAGATAATCGTGTTTGCTGATGATTATTGACAAGCTGCTAATTACACTATTGTTTGGCTTGAAAAGGTGTCTGTACCTCTCTCAGTTAAAAAGAAAGTACGTGGATTTTTCAACCAAGAAAGGTCTTTCTATTTTCAGATAAGAAAAACACAAATTCCCACATTTAGAAGGTTTTTAGGGGAGGTATGGTATACATTAATATCTACACATGGACTCTTAACTCAGCATTTTGTACTATTTAGAATCTAATCTTTCCCCGGACATTAGATGAAACTCTTCCACAAAAGGTATAATTTCTACTGCAACGGTATTGTCTGGGTTTGTCTGACTTTACCAGGCATGATTCAAGACATTCCATTTGGTGTCTACTTATATAATGTTAGGCTTATGGAAGAAATGTGTGTTTTTTCTTTTAACTTTTTCTGACTAAAATACCAAATAGAAAATATTGATTTTATCACTAAAGTGTAGCAACTGTCCATTTGAGCAATCTGAAACATTTATGTGCATATATGTATGTGGGATGATTGCATAAAACACTAAACATTGTCTCCTGAAGTTGAACATTTCATGTAGCCTGTGCTCCAGAATTCCATCCTTGTACATGTACAAGAAAGGACATGTATAAGAATGCTCATAGCTGCACTGTTCACAATAGCAAAGCTGGGAAACAACCCAAATGCCCATCAAAGGCAGAGTGGAAAATAAACTGTGGTATATTCACACAAGCAGTCAAAAGAGTTGAACTGTAGCAACACTAAAACATTCAGTGCAAAAAATAAGTCTCAAAATACTCTAAATTAAACACAGATAACCTAAAAATATTGTATAAGGCTACAAATAAATGCCATAAAATCATATAAAAAGGAAAGTAAAAGAGTGATGAACACAGGATTTAGACTAATAGTTATATTGAGTGGGGAAAAGGCAAGTTATATCCAGTTGGGAAAAGGCAAGAGATATGGGTACAGCCACATAGTTAGATATAAATTTTATCGGTCATACCCATGGTTTTGGATGGTGAGTCTGCAGATGTTTATATCATTATTAAAAGCTCATTAACCTTGCATGAGTGTCATTACTGCAAAGCTGAGCACCTGAGGGCACTAGGTTTATAAAAATCTACGTCTATAAATGTGTGTAAAAAGGTACATATATACCAGCATGCATACATGTAATAAGATTTCTGTGACATTTCTAAGATGATCTAAGTAATTCATGTTTAGCATGTGAAGATCTTTTATATAGAAATGCTGAGGAATGCATTTATTATTCAATTGATATAAATTGCTTTTGCAGAGAAGTGTGACAGTATGCATGTTCCTAGATTATTATATATACATTTTCAAAGTCTCATCTTCTACTATTTTATTACCCAGGAGTTAGCCTGAGCCTCAGAACTGTCTTCACTCTCAGCCCCAAGGAAAGTACAGATAAATGAGATTTGTCAGAGCTACTTTCATATCACTAAAGGTCATACAAGCTGTCACTCTCTGTTTAAGAGAGCTCCGTGTGCCATGTGCATCACTATTTGTTTAAAATGAGAGGAGTTTTGCCTTTGAAGACATGGTTGAAACGCAGGAAATGAGGTATTTCATTTATATACCGGAACTACTCAGCACTGCCAAAGCACCAGCCTCAAGAAGGGGAGAGGGGAGGCTGTAAACATTAAACACTGATCAGTGTTTTGAGGTACAACACTGACATATATGTACGGACATCATCTCCCACCCACACCTCCCCAACTCCACCCCAGAGTGGATTGCTTTGTTCCAGGAAGGGAATACATCACTTTCTGGATGGGGTTTAGACTCTTGGCAGTCTCTTAACAGCCATATTCAAACCGAGCCTGTGCTGTTGTATCAAATAGTGAGAAAGCAGGAAAAGTCTCCCTCTCCTTGCAGAGTTGTCCAAGGACATAGTACAAAGAAGAGTCACATAGGAAATATGCCACATGCACAGGAAAAAAGGAAGACGAGTCTGATAGGCTAGAAAGGAAAAGCATGGAAAAATGTGAATTATATAATGAGGACTAGGAGAAAGGCTGACAAGAAAAGAAACTTCCTTTAATGCTGCTGAAAAGTGCAAATATTCAGCAAGATGCAGTCCTTCTCCTGGGGAATAGGCACTTTTCAGTGGTTCCTTCTAGCTCAGTGTGGACGTTGAGACATCCTGGAATACAGCTGAGCGAGCAAAACTTCTGGTAGCCTCTGCTCTCCTGTCTGTGTGGTCCAGCCTGGCGCATCTACTGTGGCCGACCTGACCTGTTTCAGGCTCCAGGAGAGTCACTTCACTGCTGTAGAACAAACTCTGATGAGGTGTAGGGAGGAGCTGGATGATGGGAGAAGCCCTTCTGCAAGGCAAGGAGGCACAAACCTTCAATGTTAGAACCCTTTGGAACCAAAATATGAAGGAACCCTTTCACTGAGTCTATGTTTTCAAATGTTTAAAACTGAGGTTCAGAAAAATGAGGCAATTTGCCCAGTGTCACAAAAAGACTGAAGGTAGGAGAATGGACAATAAACTGACTTGCACCAAAGCACACAGCCCTACCTGTTGCCTGGACTCCATGGCAGGTCCTCATCGAGCCCTCCCTCCCCTCCACCGCACTGCTGCTGGAGGGAGCTTTGAACAACACAGATCTGAACATGATCCTTCCTAGTCTGAGATGGGTTTCATTTTTTAGTCATATTGACCACAGTTACTTCATTTCGATTAACATAAGGCCCAGTGGCTAGCACAGAGCCTGCTGCAGAACAAGCATCAGTGTTTGTGGAGCAAATTATATTAAATACTGGCTGTGTGTCTCCTTCCCAGGAAGCCCTGTGGTGGAGACAGAGAAAAGTAACCAAAGGACAGTTTTGCTGCCCCTGAGGCTCTCACAGGCTACTCGGAAAGACATGATTAACCACAATACAAGGCAGAATGACACCCTTGCTTATGGTGGGGCAAGAGTGGAAAGGAGAGGTTAGTTTAAAAAATGGGATAGTAAAATAAAAAGTTAATTAAGGCAGAGATGGAGGACTTTTAGCTTTTAAGAAGAGAAAATATCTCTGGGGAGATATTTTTACCTTTTTCAAGCTTGCTACCTGTGATGGACTAAAACGTGCCTTCCCTCACAAGTTCATCTGTGGAAGTTTTAACCTCCATTACCTCTGAATATGACTGTATTTGGAGGCAGGGTCATTAAAGAAGTAATTTTAAGTGAAAATGGGGTCATTAGAGTAGGCCCTAATCCATTATGACTGGTATCATAAGAACAAGAGATATGAGAACACAGGGAGAATGTGGCTATCTGTGAGCTAAGGAGAGAGGCCTCAGAAGAAACCAACCTTACCAATACCTTGATCTTGGGCTTCTACCCTCCTGAAGGGTGAGGAAATACATTTTTATTGTTTATGTGACCCCGTCTGTGGTACTCTGGTATGGCAGCCCCAGCAAACTAATGCAGTACCTGTCTCTTCTCTGTTACGAGCTTCTCCCATGCAAACCCAGAGCCTCCTGTATCTGATGTACAGACACCACAGCACACACTGGAGCATCTGTGTCTGGTCACAGACATTGTAGGAGATGTTTCCTTGTCCCACCACAACACTGCTGTGAGAGGCTGGCAAGGGAGCTTTTGCATTTTGTCACAAAGACCCAGGTACCAGGTATTTTCCCCTAAGAGCATTTCCTGTCCCCAACAATTATAGTGATTGCCAAGTCAAGATCACAAATGAAGAGCCAGGGTTTATGATTTTAACTATATTTTCAGGGAAGCAGCCACAGTTTCAAAAAGAAAACCTACCCTGGGGAAGAGCAACCAACTGGGCGGGGGAAGAATTGTCACTATCCAAGGGCCTCTTCCTTGGAAGGCTGATGCCAGTCTATTTTGTTTGGTCACTGTGACATCAAAGCCTAAAAAACTGTGTAACAAAGCTGGCAGAGTCCTGAGAAACCCCAAATAAATTCTGGTATTTCTTTGGAGTTTGACTCCCAGAACTGTTTGCATCGGGGCCACTTGGGTGGGTTCAGGTTGAGTTGAAAAAGCAGTCGGTGTAGTTAAGAATGATCAAGGGATTTGGAATCTGGCAGAACTGAGATTCAGTCCTAGCTGTGCTACCTTTGCCAGATCTCTGCCTCTCTGAATCTCTGGGTCCTCATCTTTAATATGGAAATAATAAGCCCAGACCAGTCACCTCAATGGTAGAATTCCAAAGGAAAGAAGAGAAGTGAAAATGATTTTGCAACCTGTAACTAGATGTTTTTCCACCGTGAATGATGATCTACTCATTTACCTCCAGAGAGGCAAAGTGAAAAATAGGTTTTATTTTATATGCCAAAGCCAATGGTCTACAGAGAAGGCTGTAAGGCTGTGTTCACGTCTACCATGAGTTCCAAGGTGGGGCAGCCACCACGAAGCTGTACTAGCCTTCTTCCCGTCACAGATCCTTAGACACTGAGCTCTGTGTCCTCCCCAGCACAAAGATGTCCCCCAGCCCCCTACTACCATACAGGATGAAGTGTGATATTCAAGGCCTTTACTCAGTCCCACCAACCACTCAGTGTCCTGTACCACACACACATTCACCTGCTTAATCCCTACTGCTAATCACTTTGCAAATGAAGACAGAAAAATTCTGAAAGATAATGAAAAACCAAAGATTCTTTTTCTTGTAAGCTTCTGCTTTTCCACCTAGCAAACCTCATTGCACCAAAATTTCTTAAGAGCATTAGGTGTTAGGCAACTTGGAGGTATGCCTGAGGCAGGTGGGATGGTGGGTCTGGAGAACAATATGAACCATTTGGGTTTTGGTAAAATGTATTTCCATATAACAATAGAGTTCCTGCCAGGTCACTCTATGTCTATCCAAGTGACCATTTCCTGAAGAGCTTCTGTAGTTTGCTCAATTTGTACTTCCAGCTTACCCACAGAAGAGTGGGTTTATTTACTAATTCATCTGAGACTCATTTCCCCTGCGCTTCCTGGAAGACTGGTGCTGTCCTGGGCAATGTCATCAGTAAGCTCAGAGCTTGGTGGAGCTAGAACATTATCTTATTTTTGTATAATGCTTTTCACTTCTCAAATCCTAGAAGAGCCTTCCTTGCTCTCCCCATTCTCAAAGTCAGAAGAGTCTCTTCCTCCTTTGTGTTCTTAGGACCTTAATTCCCCACCCCCTTTTACAAGGGCGTTATGATTTTGCCACACAACTCTGCAAGCTTTCCTCACATTCTCACTAGTTAGAGCCCTTCTCCATTCCCCTAAGCCTTCACTTCTGTCAGTGTTTTGTCTGAATACACATAACTACTGTGTGGTTTAATCAGAGGGCTGATGTCTACCCAGCTCTACTGTATACTAGGCATGTGAACTTGGGAAAGTCTTATACTTAAAAGTTTGTTACATAAATCAAAAAAGCACTCCAGACCTCAATTTCCTCATCTATCAAATGAGGAGAATACTCTGAATCATGCTTAGCTCATGTGAAAGCCAAGCAAAGTGCTTTGTAAAGAGTGAATTGTCTTACCTAGGTAAGACTGATCAGTGGCTAGATTAAGGCATTTGGGCATGGGAAGTCTTCCAGATGCCAACAGCCCAGTCTCTTGGGCTGTGGTACTGTTAGGGGAAGGGAATCCCCCCTTCTCTCCTTCTTGCATCCTTGCAGGTAGACTACTAATAAAATTGGCACAAGGCAAAATAACAGGTGAAAATCCCAAAATATTATATGTACGTGGGAGAATTAAAAGAATAATTCTCAGAGAAAAGCGGAGCAGGTCATTTATATATTCTTTACATAAAGAAACAATAAATTAGTTGTGACTTTGACAAAAGAGAATAGGTGGTGGGGTACGTAGTTAGTATGGAATTTAAACAGAATGTAAGTTCAGGGCAGTCATTAGTAAAATTGTCAAGGGTTTGTTTGTGTAAGCTTCTCAGCCATGGATTCTCTATCTCTGGCCATAAGGTTTCCTGATCCTTAGTCTGACCGTTCTGCACCTTAGCCCTTTTATAGCAGGGAGGGCACCTCTCACATGGAGATTTATTTCCTGCATCTACGCACTTACAGAGACAGAGGAGTGCCAGAGAACTCCTCCTGCCCCTGCTGCTTCTCAAGTCATTTTAATTCAAAATAATCAATATGCCATTGTGGGATATTTTGTGGCAGCCTGCCCTGGTATCCAACAGCATCAAGAGCTGGCTCCCCTATCAGATATTTTATCAAAAGAAAATGTGACAGAGATAGCTATTACAACTTTGCAACATCAGATTCAAATCAAATTTGAAAATAAAAGTCTTGGCTCAGAAGTGATTTTTGGATGATTGGTTTTCAAGGATTCAAATTCTGCTCATTCATGAGGTAATTAGGAGTAGGCCTTACTAAAAATTTGTTTGGCAGAACTATATACAGAATCGTGTTAATTCTTTTGGGAAATAGACATTATATAAGACACTAAATGTCATCCGGATTGGGCAGATGAGAATGCTAAAATTTTTGGTGAAAACCTGGGAATTCATTTCCATTTGGGATGTTTCCCAACATGATTGAGGCTGCACTTCAACTTCAATTAATGTAGAAAACAAGAGCTTGGGTCTGACATCTCGAGAAAGAGATGACAATAAAATTCCAGTTCTGGGAAAACAAGGTCCCATGTGAGGCTCCAAAGGCATTTTATTATGGGGAGATTGTCTCAGGGAATATCTAGCTACCAGTGAGTCTTGCATTAGAGAGAGCCTTTATCCCAGAGTGGTTTAAGTGATAACCTTCTCCTGTCTCCAAGGGTGTGAAATTCTTTTGGATGGCTTCCACACCTTGGAATTTTGCTTCACTGTGATACTGCAGGTGTTGGTTAGAGAGATATCAATGATCTTTGCAGCCATAGTATCCAAAAGAATGCCCTTAGATGATACTTTGACTTGTCTATTCTCAGGATAAGATTGGAAAGAGCCCTTCAGAAGTTTTTCAGTCAACCTCCTATTCCTCCCAGCTCACCTCACCCTGAATTTACACGGAAGAAACTGAAGCCCTTGGGAGAGGGAGGGGCAGTTCAAGATGGAGCAGTTTCTTAATTGCTTCACTTAACATCCAAAAGGATGGGTCTCAATTCCATCCTGATTATGGAGATTTTAAGCCAAGAAGACTAACTCTCCTCTTAGCCATTATCCTCAGCTAATTGTTAAAGGACAATCCATTTTAAATTGGAAATAGAGCCAAAGAAGAAGAAGTAGCCCATGTCTATTAAAAATACACAATCATATCTGGATCTCTCATTGTCAAGCTGTTTTACATTATTGGATTTTTATGACCCTTTGAATGGGAGATAAGGACTTGGATCTGGTACCATTGACTCAACTTGGCAGGAATCATTTCTTTTCTCCTGTCCTGTGGCTTATCAAGCTACCTACCAGAAGAAAGCTTTCCATTGTACTGATTATTGTTCTCATGTCTCCACATGAAATATTTTTGGATCTTTGTTTCTCTCCGAGGGTTGTTACAGAGCTTATACTCTGTTTTCTCTTCAGATCATATAAATCTTTCGCCTTTTACAGAGCTTAGTGCTCCATTCTTGTGATTGCCCTAAAGTTGTGAATCATTCCTGTGTTATGTCAGCCTCTCCCCTCCCAGACGAAATGCAGTCCTATCATAACTGGGGAGAAACAGGAGAGATAGCTGTACAATAGTTCTAAATGCATCTACAAAATGTCCAAGGGCTTCATTAGCTCTGTCGTAGAAGAATCCCTTTGTAGATAGCAATACAGAGAAACTACTAGCAATCATCCACTGTCAACAAACATCAGGAGATATCTATAACAGGTCTTCAGCCAGGAACTGTGGGGAATGTGGAGTTTGAGTCAGACTGCCTCACTTGTGTAAAGCATATGTAACTTAATATAAGAATCTACAGAGATAGCTATGATAGAGAAAGTAATATTTGTCTCAAGACCAGTAAAGGTATTCTAGTCTAGTGAATTCCTATATAGATATCTTCACTGAAAATTTCAAGATACCTTGAAGTATAGGTAGGAGTTGCAGCTGCAAGGGTGACATTCCTAAGAGAAGGGACAAGCTAAGCAAGGACACAAGAACAGGGAGACCGGGGGATGGTGTGGGGGACAGCAAGCAGCTGTGTTGGCTGAAATGTTGGATAATCGAAGAGGTAATAGGGAAAATGAGGTTGGAGATGTAAGCGGCCCAATCACAGAGTCATCCAATGCCAAGGAAGCCCAAAGTCCTAATGTGTACATGAGGCAAACAGATGGTTTCTTACCACGAGGGGTTAAATGACCACAGAAATTCTGATGACCTGGTGTTGTATTCTTCTTAAAATGCCATAATGACAGTACCAGGAATGAGAGGATTTTTTACTTCCTTTGTAGATATTCACAGTGACTCAGTGAGTGAAGCTATATGAGTGCACAGTGTATCCTCAAGCCAATGACTTCAAGCTAGAGTAGACTGAGTTATTCATTCAACTTTTATTGTCTGTGCCTTATGTGTGCTACACCAAACTGAACTCTGCAGGGACCACAGGTAGGACACCCATGGAAGTCCTGTGCCATCTGGGCTGATAGAACCTTCCAAACAGACAAGTACAGGCACAACACAAGAGCTATGAGGTTATGGGTCAGCAAGAGCTTTGGGAGCTCTGGGAAGGGAAAAGGGGACAGAGCACCATTTTTTTTTAGCTTCACCTCCTACTTTTTTCTGGAGATAGAGAAATTAATAAAATATGGAACCATGTTCCACAGATAGAAAGAAGCTTCATGTGGCTGAGCAGAGAAGATAAGGATGAAAGATAGGTTAGGGTTAGAATAGGTAGGCACGGACTTAGTTTATTACTCTGTAAAATGAGGGAAAGAATTATAGATCCCTTGGATTTCATTCCAATGCCAAGATTCTAGAAAGCAAGTAGACTTGTCACTACATATCTGCTAGTATGTCCCTGTACCACAGATTACATGGCGTCATTTCCTGTCCAGCTACCTACAGGGTCAGAGACTATGTCTTAAACATCTCTGTATCCTCAACTCCTAATAACAAAAACTAGTTGGTTGATAGAACATAATAATAAAGGACTCTGTCTTATAGTTTAACTGAAATTCAATTTGAAGAATAAATGAAAGGAATCGAACATATTATAGCATATTATCCAGCATAATAAACCTACAGACAATCGTAATGAACAGTTTTGATAGCGATTATTTAAATAAGCAGGATACAACATAACAGGATAACATAGAATCCCATTCTCAGAGACAAGTGGCCAGCTAATTTTCTTATGTATATGTGATACACCTGCAAAAAGAGTAGTCAATGAACTTCCTTAAATACTACTTTTTCAAAGAGGAAATAAAAGGACAAGATGTAAAACTTGAGATGTCTAGTGTAAGAAATCTATCTGGATGACTTGAAAATTAGGCTGTGTGTGTTAGAGTTTGTAATGAGATTGTCAGAGAAAAATGTGAAAACTGAAAAAAATATTTTTGAGAAGAAATGCAAGGGAGACAACAAAAGACAGGGATAGTCTGTTTTCTAAGTAAATCTCACTGCATAGTCAAGGTAGGACTTATTTTTATCCATGTTCTTGTAAAAAATGTGACATGTCTACCAAGAGCATGAGAAATAATGACATTGTGTTAGAGCTAATATGTTGTGGCTTTGCATCTCGGCCCCAGTCAGATCTCTTGCAGACTCTGAATCTTGTGCCTGGAGACATCTTTCAAGATGACATAGCTGGGTTGCCAGGGTAACTCTCTGGACTCCCTGGATGAGGATCTAGATGGCTTGGGGAGAGATTACATAAGACAAGACCAACTGCAAAGAGTCAAGGGATGTCCTGGAGTCAAGAGGTGAAATGAGCTGTATGAAACATTGCTCAGCTTTCAGGATGAGGACATGGCGAGGACATGGTGAGGACACTTGAATGGGGGTAGCATTAGACACCTAGATCAGCCATCTGAATAGAAAAATCTTAGTGGTCAGACTGAAGAAGAAAGCTCTGGGTAACTAAGGATTCCAGCTGGTACAGAATTAATAGAAGAGTATATGTCCAGTGAGGAACAATTATCTGAAGAATCAGTCTATTTCAAGATTTCAAATATATAGAAGGTGCTCTGTTGTTTCGTGTTAGGGACCTATGTATTATGCGTTTATTGTTTAAATGGATGAATGCCTCCTTTGAAGGACCAAAACTCTATTGAAGTAGTAACTGTCAATAGAAGAGACATGAAGATCTTCCAGGGTGTTCACACACTCACACATGCACATACACACACATACACACACAGGAGAACATTTTAATTAGGATAAAAGTTCAACTGAGTGCAACAGAGACTCACATGGTTTCAGCATGACTGAAGAATACTTTTCTTTCATGTAAAGTCCACGCTAACCTGGCAGCTCTGCTCCATAAGCTTGAGGGACTTAATCCCCTTCTTTCCTGGTGGCCCTCCCTAGGATGTTGCTCTGATTCACCAGTGGTTCCCCACAGTGTCACTTTCCAGCTAGTGAGAAGGAAAAGACAGAAGGGATGGGAAAATATGCCCTTTACCTTTAAGGGCAAGACCTAGAAATTGCCTACATTTCCTTAGCCCATTTCCAGAGTTTAGTCTCATGACAGCACCTGGCTGCAAAGGACATTAGGAAAATAGCCTTAATTTTGGGTGGCTATATGCCCAACTAAAAAGCCCATTATTGTGGAAGGAGAGAATTCTAGGTAATGGGGGACTGCTAGCAGTCTCTGCCCAGAGGAGATGTTTTAGGGGCTCCTTCCTGTCATCAGCCTTTCTTCTCAAGGTCAGGTAGAAGATGTGCAGCTATTTGAGCTTCCCCATGGACAGGATCTGAGGCCATGACAAGTAGAAATGGACTCACTCTGTGTGTGATTTTGCTTTACCAAGAGTGGGTGGTGCCCAGATGCCCTGTTCTACTGCCTGGGCAGAGCCAGGCAGCATCTCCAGAGCTTCACTCTGACTTGCACGGGAGCCTGATGGGAAACTTCATTCAAATAGAGGGTAAAACTGACCATGGAGGTCCCAATGATTGGTCACTTTGTTTGCAGCATTCAGTGGGGTTTATTTTTTAAACACAAGAAGCTGTTGTCCATCATTTTCTAGCACAAGACTCTCATGTCACCTCTACCCTCCTCTTGTGCCTGCTCTCTGACTTTTTATCCCCCTTAGAGCACCTCTGCTGGGTGTGCCGCTGGGCTGGTGGACCATGATTTAGTGTTTGTGTTTCTCTCCTGTGTCAATTTGGTAGCAGAGACACTTATTTGCCCACATGATTTGAATAATATACAAAGATAAAGACGGTAGTGGCATCAGGCAAATGCAGCATCACATGAGGGATGAATACCTAATAATGGGTGAGAGATGCTGAGACATTATAATCACACTTATAATAAGAGCATACAGACTGATGTTTGTATTTCATCCATCCATCCATCCATCCATCCATCCATCCATCCATTTATCCATCTATCTATATATACATTTATTTACTCATTAAACATTATTGAGCATCTGTTGTCTGAGGATACTGAAATGAACCAACAGCCATGGCTCCTTTCCTCAGGGAGCCCAGCCAGTGGGGGAAACATCAAGTAATCTGGAGATGATGATACAATGAAGTAAATGTTGTGCTGGATGTCATTTAAAAATGAGTAGTGTTGGGAAGTAGCTCTAGGGGGCTTTCCAGAAGAAATAATAATTGAGCTACATCTCAAGTGAACCAGGTGGCAATGAAAAGGAGCTCATAACAGCAGCAAGCATTTGCAATCTTTTTTTAATTATGCCAAAATTTATTTTTTCCTAGTCCTAGTCCACAAAATTCTCTTGCAAGGCAAGATCCTAGATACTTCTCAGCCACACTAAAAATATATCCATAATCTAATGGAAACAAACACGTTGGTGAAAAGTTCCCCTTCCTGCCCATTAGTCAGCCCTTTATCAAAACAGCCTTGTCGGGGACCGAGACCATGACGATGGATCACAACGTGTCAGTGATATGGGACTGGAAGCATCCGATGACAGGGCCTTGGCTCTCCATCTCCACTGTGTGTTTCCAAGGAATCTTCCTCTGAACTCAAGCCAGGCCGGGGTTACAGCTCAAGGTCCTGAACTGTGCTCACTTTGATCCAATAGTGCCAATGTTGGCTTCTTTTCCCGGGGAACATAAAAACTTTGTTCCACAAAACAAGCAGTTGTGACGTTTTTTTTTTTGTTTTTTTTTTTTTGAGCTGATGGCAGTTTCAGAAAGACAAAAGAAAAGGAGAGGAAAGGGGGCTAATATCCCCTGAGTTCCTACTATGTGTCTAGTAGATGCAATGAGAGAAACAGAGATGATAGAATTTTTGGAAACAATATTGAGTAGTAATAATAACAAGAATAAGAATAACAGCAAACACTTACGCCACATTTACTATGTGCCAGGCAACATTCTATGCATTAATTCTTTTAATTAATACAACTACCTTTTGCATGAGGTACCATTACTATCTCCATTTTGCAGAGGAGACAGCTGAGCACAGAGAGAGAAAAGCAATGTGTCTAAGGTCCCACAACTGATGAATGGCTGAATGGTGTATAGGCCTTAAGTCTTGATCTCACAGCTCTGACCTTACTGTGCAACCTGGGACAATTTATATAAACTCTCTGAGCCACTGTTTCTTCACCCAAATGATGGCGATAGTAAGGCCTCACATACAGCTCTGTTGTGAGCTGTTCAATTGTGCTGGGAGATGAAGCCTGTAGAGAGGTCAAAGGCAGGGTGGTGGTGCCATGTGTCACAATTGTGGTAGTATACTCATGCACAGCTGCTTTAGGGCAGGCTTCATCCAGGAAGTAGGGCTTGAACCAAGGCCAGGAAGAGGTTCACATGGTTATTCTGATGAGGACAGTGACAGTGGTGGCTCCGAAATGAGGCGACACTGTCTCCAACAGGCCCACTTCTGTTTTCTTGTGCCTTGTTGTCTACTTCATAGCTCCTTACCCCATGCCTACCTACTCCACTCTTGCCCTGCCTCTCACCCAAACCTGCCCTCCCAAATGTTTCTAATCAATTTATTTATACCAACACATTAATGACTAATTAGACTTAATGTATATGTCATGCTTGGGGATTTATAGTTTATCAGGAAAACCAGAATAATAAAGATGAGATCTCAGGTGTATAGAGAGAACCTTCTTTATGTGCTGAAATTCACAGCACATCACACAAATGGACAAGACAAGGCTTTGTCAGTCATTAGGGGTGAGAATTTGATAAGCTGTGTCCTTCACTCCATGTGGGGTATGTGTGTGTGTTTGTGTATGTTAGGGGTGGGGAAAGCATAGGTGTTTGGAACATTTTTAAAAAGTTTTTGCCTTTCTTGACTTTGGCTGCTTTGGCTAAGGGATTTCTGCTAAGTGGTCCTTCCAACCCCAAGGAAGGAAGCAGAGAGTGGTCCCAGAGGGTGCTTAACACTCATGTGATCCCTGTGGCTTGTGTAGGGGACTGACCAGCAAGGAGCTCCCCACCCAAAGTGTTCCTTAGTGTAAAGTCCCCTTCTTCCTCCACAAATATCCTATCAGTTCATCATCAGAGAACCTGGTACAGGGGTGGGACTTCCTGTGGGTGGGAAAATCCAAGGAGACATTCAGTCCCACCAAACCTCAGTGAATGGATCACCCCAAATATGCCACCAAAGAGATTAATCTACAGGTGCTGCAAGAAGAGGCCAGGGAAGCTGGACAAATCTAAAACAGTGGTAAAAGAATGCTTCCCAACCTCAGGGTATGCATTTCTAATGTCTACATGCCTGATGGGGCCCCCCTCTTCCTCTTCTGATTCAGTATAAAGGAAGTAAGACCAATATCTATACTTTAAAAAGCTCCACAATGACTCTAAAATGCATTCCCAGGCTACTGCTGGGCTTTAATATGACACTAAATGGGGACAGACCACTCTGGGCAACAACAACTGTTTCATCTCCCAGAAGTGGATTTGCCCATTCCACAGGTTATGTATTCACTCAACAAAGAGTTCCCAAAGGTCTTCTCAAAACCAGGCCCAGGTTCAGTCCTCAGTGCCAGGGACACAGAGGTGAATAAGATACCCAGCCCTGACTTGGGGTGCTCATGGTTCCCCACTCCCCCTTCCTTGCCTTTCCTCTTTAGGCTACTCCCTTCTTTATCCTCACCCCAAATCCCCTACCCTCACTGTTCCCCTCTTCCTCTCTGTTCTTTCACTTTTGGGAGCTCAGACTGCACTGCAGCATCCTTCTCCCATGATCCATGGTCCACGAATGGTCAGCCAAGTCCACTTTAAGTAGAAAAGAGAGAACAAGGCTGTCTGTGTAATATCAGCAGCTGCAGGAGTGACCTCCTGAATCTTTAGCAGAGGGTTCTTTAGTGAGTATACAGAAAATATTAACTGAAAATAGAAAGTTGGAATTGTAGAAAACAAAGAAATCAATTGAAAAGTGCAGTGAAATCATATAAAATATTTGATGAATTATACATGTTTCTACATTTCTGAGATCATTATGGCCAAGTTCAGATCATGGCCACAAGATGGTAAACAGAAGCAGCCTGGACAGTGAGAGAGCTCTGGGCTCCTCAACATGAGCTGACAGGGTTCTAGCCTCAGACCCCGCTGAGCCCATGAGACCTCAGACCTGGCACTTCTCTGGGCCTGCTCTCTCATCATGAAAGACATCAGGATTGGATAACCTCTAAGGACTCTTCTTCTCAGGACAGTCACCCCAATATTTCCTTCATGTGGAACACTCTTCACTCATCATACTGCCCAGGTGTCTTGCCCATGCAGAGGGCAGGGTCCATGCAGGAAGATGCTTGACTTCCCCTGAGCTGGACAGAGCTACTGGCCCAGGGCTCATTTATTCATGTTCTCACTTTCCATCCTGTTGCCCAAAAGCAAAGCATACATCTCTCCCCTACTTGTTATTCATCCATTTATTCTGCAGAAGCATAAGTGGTACCTGGCATTCAATGGCTCTTTGTAGGGCAATCAAGAACTAGAAATCAATCAGATAAGATCCTGCCTCCAAAGAACTCCCCATCCAGGGGTCAAGAGGTAAATAGTTAACTATGGCAAAATGAGCTTAGTTCTCTTCAAAAGAGGTCACGAAAGGTTAGGAAAGTTGGGCGGAGCTGGGACACATGATGGGAGGTCTGTCAAAAGAGACTTCCTGAAAGTAGAGGACAACTGGGCTTTGAACTGGGGTAGATCCCCCTGGGCTGTGTTAGGGAGGGCATTGCACCAGGAGGTCTTTCTATATGGGCAAAGCCCCCCCAGGGCATAGCTGAGGACAGGAGAAGACTTGATGGCTTCTCTCACCACCTTTGCTTTTGTAGCAGCAGCATAGGAGGGAGCACTGAAACTACACTTCCTGTTGTCAGACTTCCCCGTTGGGAGGTGGGGGGCGGGGAACACTGGCTTAACAATGCTCAGCAAATTATATATTCACAATGAGTCCTGTTGGCAGATCTTTCCATCCCTGGGTAGCCGAGGGTGCCTCTAACAGTCTGACGGCATAATTACCCCTCACTTTGACTTTTGCCAGTTGTCATATTCCCAAGAGCTTTGCTTAACAGTCAGCAGGGAAGCCAGCCTGATGGGCTCCACAGGACACTTTTTCTTTGTCACCCTATCTCCCTTTTCCTCCAGATCATGCCAGTTTGTCCCTGCCTTGCCTATTCAGCTTTGGCCAACACCGAAGGGGGCATTTATGCCTCAGGATCAGGTCCAGAACATCTTCCTGTCCTAGCAGGACCCAGGAGGAAGAGGCTTTCTGAGTGCTCACTTTGCATTAGGTGTCCCCATCAAGGCAGTTCAAACATTTGCATTTGGCAGCTTAAAACATGGGAGCAATATGACCCCACACAAAAATGCAAATCTGTTTGTTGGTAAAACAGAGGAACCAGGGATTTGGGGATCAGATAGAATCAGATTCCAATGCTGAGGGCACCTCTGTTTCCACATCTGTAAAATGAGAATAATCTCACAGAGGAGCTGGGGATAAATGAAAACACCACGCACAATGCTGGCACCTGGGAAGTTACCAACACGTCCCAATGTTCCTTTTTCTTTCCAGAGGCAAGGGAGGTCTTATCTATTTTGTTTATGGCCTGTTTATAGACCATTGAATCATATTGACTTCATCTTCCTTAAGGACAGCCGCCACAATAGCCATGGATCCACTTGCACCCATCCTCAGTTATTAAATGAAAAAAGCCAACTGCAAAACATTTTGTAGCATGATCTTGTTTTTGGAAGACATACACATCTCTTCCTCACACCCCCACATTTTTCATAGTGTTTACCTTCGCAGAGGCTTGGTGAGAAGGGGACCTTTACTCCTTACTTTGTACACTTCCTTATTACCTGAAATTTTTATAGCACATATGCATTACTTTTCACTTTAAATTAATCTTTAACAACAACAAAACTGCCTACAGGAAAAAGTACAAATTTCATGTACAAATTTTATTTCCTTAGGCTGGCCCTATCTTAGTTACTTGACTACAAGAAACAAACAAACAAAAAAATCTAACAAACAGTAGCTTAAATAGACAAGAGTTTATTTTTCTCATATGAAAACAAGTTTGGAGGTAGAGACCTGTTCAGTATTAAATCATAACTTCTGAACATTTCTTGGCCTTTCCCTCATGGATACAAGCTGATTGCTGCAGTTCCGGGTATCACATCATTATCCAAGTCTGCCAGAGAAAGGGAAAGGGTGCCAACTGCATCAGTCTTTTATCAGGAAATGAAAAGATTAAACGATTTCCAAGAAGCGCCCCCTACCCGCTCACCTTCAACAGACTAACCCTTCTCTCTCTCGGTCTAAACTATATCATATGTGCAAAGTATTTATATATATATAAGTATGTATATACTTATATACTTAATTATACATATAATATAAAAGCAAGAAACAAGATTGTCATTATTAGTTTTAGTCTCATCGTCATCTATTACCTAGAGCTGGAAACATTGATACCTTGGGCAAAAAGCCAAGTTAACAAAAAATTGGGGAAGAAGGGATAGTAGATAGTTGACTTAGACTATCTGCCAAAGGGCCTGATAACCTTACTTTCTCACTGTACTAATTCATGCACTAACTAACCTAGGCAGAGTACAGTCACCAAGCATTCATTTTTGTTACACCTCCAGCCATGGACTCAAGCTGTTCTCTTGGCCTGTGACATGCTCCCTTGGGACATCATGATGAAAGGAACAAGGTGCTTACAAACTGTGAACATCATAGAGTAGAGGCCAGTAAGCCACACACGGCTTCTTGACTCCGAGTGTCCCTGCAGCCAGCTCTGTGGTTCTTGTCAAGCTCTCATATTTAATTGATGAACTCCAATGTATTTATCATGAAGTGCTTTGAAATGGCATAGAGGAGCCTTGCCCCATCCACCCTGCTAGCTCTCTGAACCCTCTCTGCAGGATTGTGGCAAGTCCTACAAAGATGGGGAAGGACAGAGTGGATTTGTCCAACTACCCTGTTGCTGACTGGTGGTGAAGTGGCCGGTGGTATAAGCTGGTGGAGCCAAGTTAAATTGCTTTCTAAACAGGCTAGCTTGGCCAAGGTGAATTCAATATAGATGCTGGATTGCAGTTACTGTGTGTGTCTCATCTTCCCTGCTGGACTATAGCTCTGGGAGGTCAGGAAAAGATCTTAAGCATCCTTGGAAAAGTGAACTATTTAATCAGATTGGTTTGAGGAGCCCCCCCTGTCTTGTGTTATCTGGGCCCCAGGATCCATCATGGCCAGTGGCATGGCTTAAGAGCTTTGATATTGTTCCTGAGGAATAGTGTAAGAAGATCCTCAGAGCTCAGCAGCAGGGAGTCCTCTGATGGACAGGTTGTAGGGGTGTGGATTCTTCACTTATTCTCTTACTTTATTCTCTGTAGATTCTGAGGAAGTCAGGTACTGTAAATAACACAGGGAGCTGCTTTCTTTGCACTTGGCTACCTCTCAGGGCTTTTTCCTCCATTGAGAAAGGCTGGATTTCAGGAACATGGAGAAATAACCATCATCCTGACCATTCTTCAGCTTTTGCTTGTTCCTCAGTCTGTTTATTATCTCCCCATGAACTTAATCTCACAGTTATTAGAGAGGCTCTCCGGGGTCATCCAGGCCAACCCCTGTTCATCACACCAAAGTGGAAATGGGCTCAGAAGAGGGTAAGGACCTTAACAAGGAGATCTCGGATCCAGTACTCTGCCCAGTGTAGCTTGCAGCCTCTCATTCCAGTTCTCAAGCCAATTTCCTGACTTCTAGAATCCATGCAGTTAATTTAGAAAGATGGGAAATAGCATAAGTGCTTGAGGTACACAGACCCTGCCATGGCATGGAGCTGCCAAGCACTGAGTAGTGACTGGATCACACAAAGGCAGAGCTGTGCTAAGGAGGCAGCCAACAGAACCAAGGGATGCTGTTTCCATGGCAACTGCCATTCATCCTGGGCTTGCCAGGTTGGGCATTCTGGAGTTGAGCAGGGCAGGATTACTGCCCCTGTCATATGGCATTATTTTCAGTTTTGAAATGCCTTCATCTACATACACACATGCAGGCACACACACATTTTTGTAACTTTTCCCTCTACCTTTTTGCCCAGGGAAGAAGTGTGGTACCCAGTGGCACATTTCAGGCATGACAGCACCATTTCCACCCCAGATAACATCAGTAAGCTGAGGAAGGGGTGTGAGGAAGGGGTGTGAGGGAGGTGTGAGAGGGACCAGCTGTTGTCATGGTACCTAGAGACCAGAGGAGGAGTTTGGTGGTCATTTTTGTGGTCTGTGTTCAAGGATGTAGTCGCTTGGTGAATCAGCTACTATAACAAATTCCTACTGCTGCTATAACAAATTACTACGGAATGACTTTAAACAACACACATTTATAATCTTACAGTTCTGGAGGTCAGAAATCTGACATGGGTTTGACTGGGCTTAAAGTCATGGTGTCGGCAGGGTTGTGTTCCTTCTGGAGGCTCCAGGGGAGAATCCATGCCCTCTTCTACCTCCAAGAGGCTGTCTGTATCCTTGGCTCATGGTCCTTCCTTCATCTTCAGATCCAACACTGTAGCATCTACAAATCTCTCTGCTTTGGGTCCACCTGCATAATCAGGAAGTAATTTTTTCATCTCAATCTCCTTAACTTAATCAATTCAATTTTACAGATTTCAGGAATTAGAAGGTGGACCACCTTTGAGGGGGAATTTTTCTTCCTACTATATTTGGGTTCTGTGAATGTAGGTCCTCAATAGCCCATTATTGTGAGAATGATCATGTTTGCCGCCTGTCGAATGGCTAATGTGATTAGCACTCTGATAGATTTTCACACATATTAGCTCATGTAATTCTCACTGAAGGTCTACACAGATGGTATAATTACCCTAATTTACACATGAGGAAATAGACATAGAAGATCAGTGAAATGACCCAGTAAGTTTAGGTGGTAAGGGAGGAGAGGAAGGAATGGCCCCAGGAGGATGTGACTGCTTTCCATTATGTCACCCCAGACTTTCCCATCTACTGCTTGCAGTCACTCTCCTGTAACTAAATGAGTTGGGGTGGGGTGGATGGGGGAGCTTTGTTCAGAGAGCCTGACAATCAGAGATGAAGGAAGAGAACAAACAGTGTCATGTGACCTTGCTCTCCAGGTGTCCATCTCACCGACTCTGCACAAGACCCAGGGGCATTGCCATCCCCCCAGTTTTACAAAGTCAATCACTGATGCCCAAAGAGGTTAATGGCACAGCTAATAAGTAATAGAACTGGAATGGGATTCAGGCTTCTCTGAATCCAGGATCATGGTTCTTTGTTCTTCCTTTATCATGTCTAATCAGTTACTCACATGGTGGTGAGCCGGGCATAGGCAGAGGGTATACCAAGGTGCATCTCCTCAGAATGCTAATTTTATCTAAAGATTGAAGGGTGGTTGAGTACAACTAACTGTAGCTATGGTTAATGTGTTTCAATTTTTTCAGGTTTATTGAAGTATAAATGATATACAAAATAACTACACACATTTAATGTGTATAATGCCTACAATTTGATGAGTTTGAGCATACACATACACCAATGACCCATCACCACAATCAAGGAAATAAACATATCTATCACCTCCAAAAATTTCCTTGTGTCCCTTGTGTGTGTGTATGTGGTTAACATTCAGCATGAGATCTACCCACCTTAACAAATATTTAAGTGCACAATATCATATTGTTAACTGTAGGCACTATGTTGTAAGCACATCTCTAGAACATTCTTCTTTTATAACTGTAACTTTATATCCATTGAAAACTCTTCATTTGGTGCCCACCTCACCCCCTGGTAACCACCATTCTATTTTCTGCTTCTATAAGTTTGACTATTCTAGGTACATCATGTAAGTGGACTCATTCAGTATTTGTTCTTCTATGACCAACTTATTTCACTTAAATCCTTCAGGTCCATCTCTGTTACTACATAGGGTAGGCATTCCATTTTTTTTAAGGCTGAATAATATTCCACTGTATATATATCCTACATTTTCTTGATCCATTCATCTGTCAATGGATATTTGGGTTACATGTTTCAATTTTGAAAAGGAGATATTTTAGGAAGTGTAATGCAAATTTTATATAATTGTTCAATAAAATGTGAAATGTCAAACTCAGTAGCCCCCAGGTATTCTTTTCTCTTAAGGCTACATTGGTGGAAAACTTTGGGCATTAGATTCCAGTATGTTCAGTTAGGTATATTTTCAGGTATAAAAGGCCCCTTCTAGGCAAGGAAGTAGATTAGCCAGGTCACAATATTAGAATGCCATGTCCTGACTTGTATCCAGCACTCCTTTTACTGCCTCTCCCCCTAAAAAATGAGGGTAATACATTTATTCACTTACTAAAGATTTATTGGGCACCTACTATGACCAGGAATTGTACTACAAACTAGATTCAAAGATGAGTTAATATCACTCATAAAAAAAAACTAGATGCAGTCCCTACTCTCAAGACTTCCCAGGGATGTCACAGGGCTATTTTAAGTGATTACAAAAGTGTGGTTAGTGCCACTTTGGAGTCCTGTTTATGGTGTTAGGGCTCAGGCATGGAGGAAGGGTATGCAACCTAGCTCTGAGTTAAAGCTTCCTTTGTGAGCTGAGTCCTCATAAAAAGATATGTAGGAAAATGTCAGGGGATAGAGTGTCAGAGTAGAAGCTATCCAAGTATCTATGTCAGAGGAAAAGCTTTCCTTGTCCTCCTGGGGAAACCATGAAGATGAAAAACTACCTGTCACACATTGGTAAGCACAAAAGTTCCTTTGGCTAGAGCATGAAGTGTTAATCAAGCAGGAGGGCACTGTTGTATGAAGGAGACAAACCTGGAGAGGTCAACAGAGTCCCTCTGTAAGTAGTTCATTCTGGTTACAGTGTGGACAACAGGTTGACAAAATGAGAGGGTCAAGCTGGAGGCAGCAAGGCCGTAGGTAGCCACCAGGTGATCCAGGTGGGAGATGGGCATGGTCCCACCTGCTCCCCCAGGGAAGATCTGCTGAGCCTCCAGTGGATTGTTCCTCAATGATGGTTTTCAGAATGGAGGACTGTCACTCTAGTCTAGGATCCCTCACCAGTGGATCAAGTTCCTAATTAAAACCAAGAGGTCACCACAGAATGCAGTCCTCTCTGCACCCCTGGAAGTAGGTGGGTAAGTGAGCAATATGCTAGTCATGTTATCATCTTCCGAGAAAAAAATTCACACACACCATTGTCTTTTGTTCAGTGACGTTACAAATAGATGCCAAGCCTCAGAAATCAAAGAAGATGTATAGTAAAAAAAAAAAAACACACAAAAAAACCCCCACAAAGATCACACAATCTTCACTTGCTTGTATACAAAAAATCACAGAGAGTAACCCTTGATAAATTCAGGGGAAAAATACAGGGAAACTTCTTAATTTAATCTCATTAGGGAAGGCTTATTTGAATTTTACATTGTTTCTAAGGAATGCAATTATAATTCTCTCACATCTAAGTATAATAAAACCGAATGAGAATATTTGTGTAATCAAATGTTAATAAGTAGAATAAGGCAAGCTAACATAAAAATTATAATAGGTTTATGTTATGTAATTGTGAGTCGTGAGCAGTCTTGTCATCTTTATATATAAGAATGAACTTGATGAGGGATAGATGTCTATCCATCATCTCAGTCAGGGAAATCTCATTTAACAGCCAGCCCCAGTAAAAATCAACAGTTCTGGGGAAGCTACTGATTTTTAGATTGGATTCTTCTGGATAGCTGGGAAGACCTGGACAAGTCACAATGGGAGGTGATCTGAATAGAAGTTTACCTCCTGTCTTCACTCATTCTCCCCAAGACCTCGGGGTCCCTTTCTTGTCTCCCTTTTCCACCATTCTTCACAGAAGTCATCCTCAGAGGCACCCCAAGGCAGTCAGCCTTCTTCCAGCTCTCTTCATCTGGCACTGTTCTTACCGCTAAACAGAAAAATCTTCAATGAATCCTAGTAGTCCACATTCAAAGCATATTAAAACTATCTTTCACCACAATCAAGCAAGTTTCCCCCCAGCTTCCCTTTTCCCCGGGAAGTTTAAGAGTAGTATAGCATTAGGAAAATACAAGTACTTTATGATATAATTATATCACCACTTTTAAAAAACATAATAATTTGGATAGATGCATTTTAAAATGACAGCACCCTCTAAAAAAAATTAATATCTAAAATGGAGCAAAATTTTTTAATGTGAAGAAGGTATCATAAATCCACATTGGCATCACTGTCCTTAACACATTGTGTACCACTCATGAGTTTTTGCGTGTTTCATGAGCCATCTGTTATGGACTTTAGATGTCAACACACTGTCTTGTCCACATTAAGTGAAGCAATCTCATTGGTGGAAACCGTGCAGGTCAATCTACAAAAAACTATATAATTGCACGAACCCATAAAGCATTGCAGTTACATTGTATTTTGGTCATTCAAATAGTCTTCATCTTCAAGTTCCTGGCGCTTTTAGAAATGCCCCCTCTCAGAAAAAGGAAGGAAACCAATAAAACTGATACACTTCCGGAAGTATTTAACGATAATTTATCAGATATTCCTAGTGAGACCGGAGATGCAGATGACTGTTTTGACGATTCCGGAGACGATCTGTGGTTATGATGATTTAAATAACGTGCAGTTTGCCCCAAAACGCGCAGTCCTTGGTGTATGTCTTAGAGATTTCTATGCGGTACGCAATGTGTTAATAATAAACATCTGTTAAAATCAAGACTAAAGAAACCCTTGATCTTTGACCCCTGTTATTTAATTTTGCTATAGAAATTCTCCTCCATCCAAGATAGGAAATGAGAACTAGTAACAGAAATTAAGAGAGACAAGGTCTGCCAGGAAAAAGTCCAGCCATTGTTAATATAAAGAGAATGGTTTGTGCGACATTGGTGTAACCTGGCAGCCAAGAAGAGTGGACTGGAATGCGTGTGTGTGAACAATGACAACTTCACTGTACTAGTCAGTGGGGGCAGTAGACACCATTGAGTGAGCATGTGTACTGTGTAGCCATCACATTCAAAATGACTAAGCGAGTAGAGCAATGAATCTGCATCACATTTTGCATAAGCTTGAACATTCCTCTGTATAAACTATTTGGATGATTCAGAAGGCCACTGGTGATTGGCAGCTTCATCACAACAACATCCCTGCTCATGTATCAGGTCTCGTGCAGAGTTTTTGGTGAAAACATCAAGTCACCCAGGTGACTCAGCCCCCCTTTAGCCCATATTTGGCACCCTGCAACTTCTGGCTTTTCCAAAAACTAAAATTTCAGACCATCAGTGAAATTCAGGAAAATCTGATAGGGCAGCTGATGGTGACTTGGAGAACTGTGTGAGGTCCCAAGGTGCCTACTTTGAAGGGAACTGAGGCATCATTGCCCTATGTGTAATATTTCTTATATCTTATATCTTCTTCAATAAATGTCTCTATTTTTCATAATATATGGCTGGATATCTTCTGGACAGACCTGGTATATTTATCATTATTGAGGGACGATGTACTGCCTAAGATGCCATGAGAATCAACAGAAAAAATTAGGTTAATAATGATTAATTTTAAATGATTATATATAACTTAAATATATAACAGCCAATAATTAATCAAAAAACATTAGAAAAAGATAACACTTATAACAGCAATTTAAAAAAAAAGTGTGGGCCCTGGCTGGTGTAGCTCAGTGGACTGAGTGCCAACCTGGAAACCAAAGGGTTGCTGGTTGGATTCCCAATCAGGGCACATGCCTGGGTTGCAGGCCAGGTCCCCAGCAGGAGGTATGTGAGAGGCAACACATTGATATTTCCCTCTCTTTCTCCCTCTTTCCCCTTTTTCTACAAATAAATAAATAAAATCTCTAAAAAAAATGTGGGAGTTCCATGAAGAAAATTTCACTGAGGGACAGAAAAGAAAATTTAAGTAAATGGAGAGAAATACTATTTTCCTGGATAACAAAATGGCATATTATAAAGATATCAACTGTTCTATAATTAGTTTTTGGTGTTATTAGATGTCAATTCTAGATTACTCTGACATCCACTTGGAAGAATAAATATCTGAGAGCAGCTGACTTTTAAGTAAGTGAGATACTTGTTCTGTCAGATATTGAAACATATTTTATAACTTCAGTAATTAAAACAGTACAGTACTGATGTCATAACAACAACAACAACAACAAAACTGGCAGTTAGGTCAGAAACAACACCTACGCTGGGTGTATAAGGTGTAGTGTGTGATCAGATGCCATCCCAGACTGATGACTGATGGGACATCTGGTTGGGGTTTTGTGGGGAAAGAGAGGAAAATAAATTCAGATCCTCTCCCCCAACAGACATTAACTAAATCTCAGATAAATTAAAGAGTTGGTTGTTTAACTAAAATAATACAGAAACTCTAAGGAAAGAGAAGTGACTGTTCATTGATTGTCTGCTTGAGGTGACTGGTGGCTGGATGCAGAACTGGTTCTTCAATTAGCATCTTTTAATTAACCCCATCTGCAGATGGCTGGCTCCACCTGCCAGCAGCAATCTGAAGTTAGAATGAGGGGTGCTTAGCACTTGTGATTCTTAGTGGTGGGCACTGGCCACAATTCCAGGACACCAGGGAAAATCTGTCACTGGCTCAAAGCTTCACTATGAGAGGCACTGAAGAAGAGGCACTGGGAAGATTCATTAATTTTCACACACTGAGGAGTTATGGCCACTTCACGCGGGATCTGACCACAGCCAGGGCCTGCTAGCCCAAATGCCCGCCACAGAAACTCAATCTGGGGTCAACCCCAAAGTTTCTCAGGGGCACTGAAAGGTTATTTTGTCCAAGGCCTACTCCTCCTGGCCTATCCCAGGAGCTCCACCCTCATTTCAACAACACGCATCCAAACAGCATCCTAGCTGGGATGGAAACCTAGGCCCCTGAGACTACACACGTGGCGCCTTCTGATCCACCACTGCTGGGTGGCTGCCTCAGCGTGGCTCAGGAGCTAAGACAAGGATACTTCAAACACTCAGATATCTTTACATGCAGACAAGCCTGTAACAGCTTCTGGGATTTATTTGGTTATTCATTCTTTCAATGAGGCACCTGTCTGTGGCCTGCTCTGTGCTTTGAGGGATCAAAGACAGAGAAGAGGTAGCCTTTTCCCCTTGGTCATGTACCTGAGTCTAACAGGACAGACGCATAGCTATAAAGTAAGACACAATAGGATAAGGACCTCAAGAGAAGTATATATAAAGGGTTAAAAAAGCCCAAATCCATGATAGAGGTTCCAGCCTGAGTGAGCAAAGGCATAACAGAGTGTGAGCTGTTGAGGGCTGCAGCTGTATCTTCTCTGTATTCATCTCGATCTAGCACCATGTCTGACACGTATTGGGTATCAATGTTTGTTAAATTAACCTAGCTTTGGAGCCATATGGAGAATTTGAATAAAAACCAATAGTTCACTGTGTCTGATGTCTTGCGTAGGGGAGGGGGATGTGGTGAGTGATCGGTGCCTCATTTGGAAGGCCCAGAGTCTACCCTGTTTCCTCTGGGACAGAAGGGACAGGAAAGTTGTTAAAGAGCCAAGTGACGTTGAGAAATTGGTGTTTAAGCAAAATCTCCCTCAGTGCCCTGGATGGTGATTAAAGGCAGCAGATGTGGGAAGTTATTTGTTCCAGAGAGAGAAGAGACTGTGAGGATGGCAGGAATCTGAGTGTTAGGATGTGGGTTTCAGTTTGTGGCAATATGTCCCTTTAAATGTTGTTCAAAGAAAAAATCCAAGTCCACAGCATCTCGAGCAGGCTGCCCACTACTGGGGTGCCAGGGGATCTTGCTCTCTATATCTATTGTCCTTGAACTTGGAAGGGTTAGCCAGAGAAGACCTGGAAGCCAGCAGGCTGCACCTTGACCTGAGCAGGAGCTCTGCTTCTTGCCTGCTCTGTGGTCCCACCAGTGTCTTTGAGGAGCGTGGGCTCAGGAGCCGGCTCTCTGCCACTTGCTCTCAGCTGCCAGAGGACACAGCCCTTCTCTCTCAGTGTCCCCATTCTTCCCCTGCCCCACCTGATTTCATCCTGCCTCCCCCGCAGTCACAGAGCCTCGGCTCTTTCTCATCTGAACTTCCAAACTCCTGGCTCCCCCTGGACAAAGAGCATGTCTGCCTTCCACATGGGGCGCAGAGCCAGGTAAAGCTTCAGGGCCCCAGCCCATGTCCTGTCTCTACATTTGCCTTGGGGATCCACCTCACCTGGACCCCTCCTGGAGTCCCAGCCTGTGGCTCCCGGGCTGTCTCCCCTCTGTCTCCACCCAGCCCCGGGCTGGGTTTTCAGGCTATTAGGTCCCTCGCTGCTCAGGGTGGTTTAGTGAAAGGCTTGGAGGTGGGCAGCTCTAGGATCCAATCCAAGAGCATTAGCTACCTGGCCTTGGGCAGATCAGGGAACTCTCAGCTCCTTCCCTGCTACATGGGCAGCACCACCTACCTCTGCGTTGGTGAGGAGATGCAAGGAGAAGCTCACAAAAAGCACCTCCACTCGGAGGTGCACCCAGAAATGACTCTCGGGCTGCCCCTACAAGGAGCTAGGCTGTGACAGTTTCTCCAGGGAAAGACATATTTACTCCTGGGACAGGCTTTTCCTAAAACCCTTCTCTGTGAGCTTCTGAGTGCATCAGACTAGACTTACCTGGCTGTGGGTGATGGTCACCACTAGGAATGCTACCAGAGTCCCTGTTGGGTCGTTCCAAAGGCACAAAGCCTCCACCCAGAGCTCTGTGAGAAAGGGAGATGTCTGCTCACCCTCCAGAAGCCTGGTCCATTGGGCAGACATGAATGAGCAAATGGGCACTCCTAGTGCTAGGAGAGGATGACTCAGTATTATAGAGACGTCCGCTCTCAATGAGCTCAAGGCTCTAGCAATCTCTGTCAAAATCTCCTTTGATTTTGCTTTGTTTCGTAGTTGTGTGAATTGATCTAATTATTTTGAAGTTTCTCTGGGAGAATATATTTTCAATAATAATCAAAAGAAAAAGAGTGGAAGGGATGCTTGCTACATATTCAAATATATTATAAGCTTGCAGTAATTGAGGCACTCTGCTACTGACAGAGGAATAGACTGACTGACAGTAACAGAAAAAGAAAAACAAATTTAAACATAGGCCCCCAATACACAGAGTAAATGTGGCATTTGAGCCAGTAAGGAAAAAAAATGGAGTCTTCATTAAATCAGTAACAGTTTTCTAGCCATTAAATTTATAAAATGCATGTGAATATTCAAAGGTGTTTGTGTGTATGTGTAAGAGAGACAGAGAGAAAGGAAAGTAGAGGGGAATATTTTGAATCTCAGTGTGGGAAGGTCTTTCAAATTATGACACCAAAGCCAGAAGCCATTTGGAAAAATACTGATGGACTTTACCTAAGAATTTAAACCTCTGTGCAGAAAAAAACTATAATCAAGCTTACTTATGATCTCCCACACCCCCCAAAAATATAAAAGATATTTAACTTCACTAGAAGCCAGAGATATGCAAACATGCTTAGATAATACTATGGTACCATTTTTCTCATCCAAGAGGAGAGATTAGGCAAAGTGCTAACCCTCAACCTTGCCAGGGGGGCAGGACAAACGAGCACTCATGGTTGGAGTGTCGTCTGGCACTCTCTGCATCAAAATCGAAATGCAGCAATCCATTTTAGGAGAGAACCAGAACTAATTTATGACTAAAAAAAAATAACAGGATATTGACAATTGAGTGTAGAGTTAAGTGTAAGAGTTAAGATGTGGTTAAATAAATTTTGAAACATAGCAGCCACAAAGAAAAGAGGTTCATACATTTAAAGCCAGTGACATGAGAAGATTTTCATGGCCTATCACTAAATGATTACATCTAGTCAGAAATTGCAAACATACCTGCTTAAATGTGTGTGTGTGTGTATGTGTGTGTATGTGTGTGCAGAACCTTATGTAGGCACATGCATAGTCAATGACTAGAATGGAGAAAAGGCTTTTTGTGGGTATGAGTCGCTGGTGTACCCCTAGTGCATTAAACACAGTCGGTGTTCAATAAATTCTTGTTGAATGAACAATATTGCTGTTAATAATGGCTCTCTCAAAGTAGTAGGTTTTGGGATAATTATTCCTTAATTGCTATGTTTTAGATTTTTTCTTTATAAATGGATTTTACCCTTCTAGCCAGGAAAAAAAACATTGCTATTTTCATTAAATGAAAATAAAAGTACTTTTGAAAAAATATCAACACTGAATTTCCTTCAGTTATACATCAAAGAGATCAATCTTTGGAGGATAATTAGGAAAGATGTGTAGAAATCAGCATGTAAAAAAATCTCTCTTGATTAACATAAAATAAGAAAATTACTGTATATGACAGATCTGGTGGAGGGCTGCCTTCACCCTTGAAGTTGATTAAGAGCTATTGGTTGAGTTACCCTCTATGCTCCATGCACTGGGGTTACATTAATGAATCAGGCGTGACTGTTTTTTTGAGAATCTCATAGCAGAGTTGCAGACAGGTGTATAAACAGATCCATCCCATAATAAGAGATAAGTGTCCCAAACACAGTGATACAGGCAGGGCTCTGCCATCACTCATAGGAGAAGCTCAGGTGTAGGAGAGTGGGCCTTGGGGTTAAAAGGAAAGAGCAGTCTGGGAAGACACCTTAGAGGAGGTGCCCCTGGAGCTGAGTGACAAAGGCCTAATGGAAAGCACAAGGGGCAAGAAAGAAAAGAGATATTTCTGCCCTGGCTAATGTGGCTCAGTGGATTGAGTGCTGGCCTGTGAACCAAAGGTTTGCTAGTTCGATTCCCAGTTGGGACACATGCCTAGGTTGTAGGCCAGGTCCACAGTAGGAGGTGTGAGAGGCAACCACACATTGATGTACCTCTTCCTCTCTCTCTCCCTCCCTTCCCCTCTCTCTAAAAATAAATAAATAAAATCTTTTTAAATGAGAGAGATTCCTGGCAAAGAGAAAAAGTATGGGCAAAGCATGAAAGAGCACTTAGGAAGGATTTGCAGAGGATCAATGCAGGCATGGAGTGCACAAGGGGTAGGCTGGGAGATGAAGCTGGAGATATTCGCAGGACTCAAGTCCAAAAGGGCCTTCTGTGACTGGGCTAGGCAGGGTGGCGTTAACCTGAGGGCTGTGGGAGGCCTGATGGGGAGGACCTCAAAGAGCTTTCAGTGGCGAAGTAGGGGATTCGACCATCCAACCTGCACATGTGCTGACATCAGGGCAGAGACAGTTTGCAGTGCTGCCTACATTGGCTTGCTACCTATGCACCTGCCCTCAGAAGGGCCCTGCGCTTGGTTTAATGTTCTGATGTTGCCATCTTCAAATTCTTGATGATTTTTTCACAAGGAACCCACATTTTCATTTTGCCTTGGGCCTGACAAATTGTGTAGAGAATCGGCAATACTAGAGACTGGCTTTGTATTACAGATGACCAGAGAAAGGGCAGTCAGAACTTCCTTCTCTCCATCTCTCCCTCTCCCAGCCTTTGCCTTTGGCAGCTTCTCAACACATCGTCCAGGGAAGGAACAATAATGGCAGCGGGTGGCATTGCCCAGGCCAGGGGAGATGCCTACAATACGTACGTGGGAAAAATGAGTCCAAGGCCAAGACCCACTGGGGCCTCCTTTGCCTGGCCCCATACTTTCACTCTACTCTGCATGGAAATTGGGGTCAGCAAGCAAGAATGGGGTTCTCAGGGAGGCACTGGAAGAGGAGGAAGATGGGTGTTTTTTTGTGTCTGTTTCTAGTTTGCTGGGAGCACAACTACTGCAGAAGAGAAAACTGTTACCTCTGTGCGTTGAGTCATATAGCCTCATCTCTCCCCACTCCCCCCTTTTCTGTGCTTCAGTCTGTTCCTCTGTAGTCCTGCTGCAGGGCAAATCAGCGCCCTCTCTCGTCACACACACACACACACACACACACACACACACACACATACACATACACACGCAGCTCTGGGCACATGAGAGTTTGTTTTTGTCACGATGAGGGTTTCCTTCCACACATCTCTGTGTGCACCAGCTGCTTAGCAACTAGCTGTGGGGCAGAGCTGGGAAGCCAGCGCCGCTCCGGCTGCTGTAACCACAGGTGCCCCACGGGATGGGAAGGGTCCACCGCAGGGACTTGAGCTGAAGAGCCTAGCCTGGGTGTGCAACCGCCAGAAGGACACCCCAGAGATCAGAGTCAGGCCTCGGGAGCCGCACCAGGAATCCCAAAGCCCTGCTAGGAAGGATGCTCCAGAAAATAGAATCCCGACAAAGCCATGGGTGGCGGGAAGCTGCAGGGCTGGCTGATAACAGGTGGCAGGCAAAATGTCAAAGTGCATAAATGTCTACTGATAGGATGTGCCGTGGCAGGATCCGAGTTCAGGTCATCCTTATGGCTGCCCTAAAAGCTCCACCCTGTTTTATGTCCTGTCTCTGGAGCGTCAGGTCAAAAGTCCCCTCCTCAAGGATCCTCTGCCGTAACAGTGAGACAAAACAGCTCAGCACCAGGGCTCTGCAGGTAGATTTCCTAGGTTCACATTTTGTCTCTGCCATTTGCTGGGTGACCTTACCTCTCTGTGCCTCAGTTTCCTCCTCTATGAGACCTACTGCAGAGGTCTGTTGCAAGAATTAAGTTACAACTCGCAGAAGGACTTAAAACAATGTCTGGCACGTGGGTGTGAATCAATGTGTGTGGTCAGTTACACTTCAACAGGTCAAGGCGCCTTGTTTTCAGAGACTGCGCAGATTGTAACGGAGACTCCAAAAGAGACAGCCACAGGCCTGAGGGCAAGAGGAGGAGAGAAAAGCTACACTTTTGCTTTGTTTTGCTTTGTTTTGTCTTAGTGTCTCCTGGCACTGTACAAAATGCTTGCACAACGAATTACATTAACCACTCATGGGGCTGGTTTTTTCACACCCAGTGAAAACTCAGGCATGGAAGCAAAGTGCCCTGCTCAAGGCTATGTGGCCACTTCAGAAGTGGAGTCAGGGCTTGACGTGGTCCCTGCAGCTCCAGAGCCCTCACTCATTCCCCAAAGCCAAGCTGCCTCCTTTATTGCTTCTCCGAGAAGGATTTCTGATTTCCCTCGGAGGGGTCAGGATTTGCTGGAGAGAACTCCTCCTTAGAGTAACATTTCAGAAACACCATTTAAAGCCGATGTGAGTACTGTGGCCTCCCCTGGTGGGCACTACCTGGGAAGAGGAAACACAGGCCAGGGTTTGGAAGAAATGGAGGGTGCCACCAAGGAGTGAGGGCATCAGACACCTGGATTCAGGATGCAAGCTTGCATCCATGCAATTCTTCCAAGCTCCACGCACAACCACGAGGCCCAGACCACCTGGCTGCTCGCTGGCTTAGGAGCTTGCTGTGTCCAAGGGTGGGGAGAAAAACCAGGGTCCAGGCCTGAGAGGTTATAGCCTTTCTCAGAGGCTCACAGCTTTCCTGGTTAACACACAGACCCCTGCTTCCTTGACCAAGGATACAGCTGTTACATGTCCATATTCCTGAAGTTCACTTATAGCACCAGCCTATACTTCTAGAATTTGGGTAACTAAAACACATTCCTTTGCATTGAACATGCTGTCCAGAGCTCCAAGTTTCTGCATAGTGGTCACGAGCCACAAGCACTCAGAATGAGGCTGGTGGGAACTCAGATGTGTCATAAATGTGATATTCATATTGATTTCAAAGACTTAGTCTAAAAAATTGTAAAATATTTCATTAATAACTTTAATATTACCTGTTAAAATTATTGAATTTGATGTGTTTTGAATATAGTAGGTTAAATATATACATCATGCAGAGAAGAAAGGGTGAGCTTTGTGGTCAAAGGGTCTGGGATTGAATTTCACTTCTGTAGTTTCCTAAGTGTGGGAACATGGGCAAAGGGTTTTTCATCTTTTTCAAAGCCTTATTTTGTTCATATAAAAATCTGCAGGGGGGAGAATTGACTGATGGGCTGGTGTCTTTGGGATTTAGTGAGAGGACAGAGAAATCAAGTCAGGAAGCCTGGGAGGGGGCACCAGTTCTTCCTGTAGGGAGGAGCTGTGCCACTGGAGGCAGTGAGACATCCTTCCTGGGGTGGACAGAGCTGTGAGGACTAAGATGATACATGTAATGACTCCCACCCAGTGCTTGGCTCATAATAGGTGCTCAGCAAGTGAAAGATGCTCTTTTATTATCATTATTTTGTGTTTGCGCAATCCTGTATTCTATCTATGCTAGGAATATAAAAATTGAGGAACACTAAAAAAATACATAGAAAAATGATTTTTTTCTCTTTTTTTAGGAAAAAACACATGGGGCAATCAACCAATAATCACCTCCTATGTGCACCCACTGTGTGCCAGGTGCTGGGCTAGGTGCTGACTGGAATCCAGGAAAGCCAGTCCGGTTAGCGGGTGGAAGAGAGACACACCCAAAGTCAATTAGCAATGCAAGGATGCCAGGGATGGGTGTGTCTCACCTTGAAGGATGCATGGAATGCATCCTGGTGTATCTAAATTTTCCTTTAAACATCTTCAAGCGCACATAGAACCCAGGTCAACCAGAGTCCAAATTTGCTCAAGACCAGATGAGGCAAGGAATTTTTCCAAGAAAAGCTAAGGGGTTAGGGACCTCCTTCACCCCACCAGGGCAGTAAAGGAAGTCTATCCACCTCCCCTTCTGCCTCCTACCCTGCCCCTCTGCAGCCCTTTAGTGGAAGAACAGAAAGACCAGACCAGGCCTCTGGAGCTGATCCCTGCAGAAAACTCCCAGCTGTCTATTTGCTAGATCTTGCTGGGCTCCAGGTGCCTGATTCCAGAAGTGAGTCCTGTTTACTGCAACCTAGAGTCCAGGACCAGCTGGGGGAAGGTGGAGGTTTATTTGGTAAGGACCACGAAATGCCCCAAGAGTCAGAACACAGGAGTGCAGAGAGCAGGAGCATAAAATCCACACAAAAGGGCAGCCAAGCCCAGAATTAGACCCATACTATTTTTCTTTTACTGTTGGTCAGTTACAGTTGTCCCCATTTTTCCCCCTTTGCTCTCACCTGCCCTACCCAGCCCTTACCTCCCACATTCAATCTTCCCCCGCCCCCCACCTCCCACCCCCGGCACTGTTGTCTTTGTCCATGGGTCCTTTATATATGTTCTTTGACTTGATCCTTCCCCTTCTTTCCCCTGTTATGTCCCTCTCCCTCCCCTCTGGTCACTCTCAGTTTGTTCATTACTTCAAAGTCTCTGGTTCTATTTTGTTCGCTTGTTTGTTTTGTTGATTAGGTTCCACTTATAGGTGAGATCATATGGTATTTGTCTTTCACTGCCTGGCTTATTTCATTTAGCAAAATGCTCTCCAGTTCCATCCATGCTGTTATGAAGAGTAGGATCTCCTTCTTTCTTTCTGCTGCGTAGTATTCCATTGTGTAAATGTACCACAGTTTTTTGATCCACTCATTTACTGATGGGCACTTAGGCTGTTTCCAGCACTTGACTATTGTAAATAACACTGCTATGAAAACATTGCATAGATTCTTTTGAATTGTGTTGGAACCTCCCACATATTTTCCTGAGGGGGAGCCCTCCACTTCGGTCTCTCCTCCCAAATTCAGACTCCTTGAGTTTTCTCTCCCTGAGGAGTAACCTCAGCAAGGACCAACTTAGAGAGTAAACCTCAGGGTGCAGATCACAAGGGGAGTCTGTGGGGAGTTTGCCAGCAGGGGCCACAGTTGGAATCCTTTCACTTGAAGGACACCAAAGGCAGGAGCCACAGCAGGTGGGCAGCTTAGGCTCTGGTGCCAGACCTGAAACCACTCTGTTTTCTAATCACTTCATGCAGGGTGTGATCCCGGAGCACACAAGGATCAGAATAAAAGTTCCCACCTTGGGAAAGAAACTTAGCCATCTGGGCCTATATCCTCTCTGTAGAATGAGCCAGAGGGATCTATCAATGCTTATGCTTCTAAAGCTGTATAACTGTCAACATTACACTTGACAAGATAGTCTGATTTAATTAAACTTTAATTGCACTTATTATGTGCTAGGCATGGTTTAAGCACATTGCCAAAATTTCACCACGAAATCTCTAACAACTCTCTGACCTGGGCACCACTGCTAGCTCCATCCATGTAGAATGTGTCCAACATCACACACCTAATCAGTGGCAGAATTTAAACTCATTTGGCTCTACAGGCTATACTCTCAGCCAACAAGCTGCACATCTCTGATCTAACAAATACAGGAACAGAGACACGGAAAAAGACAACATCCCACTTCTGCCACTAACCTTCACCACACACTAACAGTGGGGCATCTGCATCCATTCTAGTCCGACAGCATTCGGCAGCTCTGAAGCTCCCGCCGGGCCAAGGTGCCCAGAGATCCCTTAGGGGCTGTGGGCTTTGGCCAGAGCCAAGGGTCCTTGACTAAATACTCAGCATCTTTCAGGGCAGTGGGCGGTTATGTGAAATCACACCTGTCAAAGCTCTGCTCTGCCTGTAGGACAACGAAAGGCATTCTTCCTGATCTGAGAGTCTCCACCTCGAACTCAGCACACTGTGGGGGCAACACTGTGTCCTGCTCTCACTGCTGGAAGCCAGAGCTCCGCTTCCGTGCCAGCAAGTCTCCTGAGGACCGGCGGGGGCAGGAGGGTCTTTTTAAAAGGCAGATTCTGATTCAGCAGGTTTGCCATGGAGCCGCAGGGTCTCTGAACCACTTCCCCGGGATTCAGAAGCTGCTTCCAGGGGCCACACTTCAGAAAGCAACAATGTAGTTCCTGGGCATCTGGATTTGGAAGGAGGAGGGCCAGGCAGAAAGGTCCCCGGTCCTGTGCTGGAGGGGTGGGTTTGAGCAGGGGTCTGAAGGGGGCGGGATATAAGGAGGCACCTTGTCTCTGTGCAGTTTGGGAGAGTAGCCTACATGAGTGGGTCTAGGTGATGGAAACCATGGGCAAGCTGGAAGGATGCCTGGAGGGTCTGTTGAGCCTGCCTGGGGTGACGCTGCTTGATGGGTGGGGAGCAGTGTACCAGAGGCTGGACCAGGGCTGAGCTGGGGCAGAGGAGACTCAGCTGGGGGTTGATGCTTTCCGTGAGGTGGCAGTCCTGACTCCTGACAAGGCCGTCCTCTCACATTTCCATATTTATCTCTACAGGGAAAGCAGAAAGTTGCCCTGCAGGGCTGGCTCTGGTGGGGGGAGGGGGATGGCAGGCAGGCTCCCTCCACCAAGCTCATGAATAAAGATGCTAAGCCTCCCCTAGGAGAGCCCTTCAGGTCTTCCCAGAGCAGAGGGAGGGGGGGGCATGGCTGGGCAGGACACCTGAAAACAGCAGGCCAAGCAGCCCTAGGTGGTGGCGGGAAGGGCAACCCGGGTGTGGGGGAGGTGGTCTACAGGTGATATGTGGAGCACCAGGATCATTTCTCCTCTCAATTCCTGTTTCTCTGCCTATAAATCAGGAGACTGAACGAAATGGCTTAAGGTTCCTCATTCCTGGTCTGCATTTCTGTGGTTCTACCATAAAGAATGGCAGATGCTTTATGACTGCGGAAGTGCTCTCCAAATGCGAGGCCTGTTAGGAACTTTTTCTAGAACAACCCTGCCCAACAGAAAAATAATGTGAGCCATATTCATTTGAAGTTTTCTAATTACTGTGTTTAAAAGGGTAGAAAACACAAGTGGAATTAATTCTAATAATATTTTATTGCACTTCCTCTGTTTGTTTCTTGTTCTGCAGCCACCCCTTTCTATACCTCTGGCAGCAGAGATAAGACTATGTGGGACCAGAGTAGTGAGGGAAGAAGTTATAGTAATGGTGGACAGTGGTAAATTGGGGGAAAACAGTTGAGAGTTGGTGGGAAGGTTCTCCCTTTCCAGCAAATGGAGGGCACATCTTCTGAGGCAGCGGCCCTGAATGTTCGTTTCTTACAAAGGCATTCAACTTGGGCAGATAGAACTCCCTGGCTCAGGCTGTCATCATTATCACTGTCACCAGGCATGTTGCACAGAGTCTTTCTCCAGGGTTGGCAGACCTGGTGGCCTCTGGCGTTGCAACAGGATTCTGACTGAGATGCAGCCAGGCCGCACATTCTTATCCCTGTCACCATGACGCTGTGAGATGAGCTGGGCCTGGGGTGCAATGCGGATGGATCCTGAGTTCTAGGAGGAGCTGAGGAGGAGAAACAAACGACCACTTTCAGAACCAGTATCAAAATCTGCTGCTCTGTGCACTTTAGTTGAAGTAAATTAAGAGAATAACAGATAAGGAGTCCTTTTCCAGTTTTCCCCAAAGGGACTAGCCTTCTACCAAGCATCGAAGATCCTCAGCCATTCCCTCATTTCAAAAATGAGTTCCTTTTCAAGTTGATAAGACAATCTTCTTCCTAATCTAGCAGATTAGCTTTTCATGGCAACTCAAGACAATTTTCACAGTGTGATTTACTATCGTGGACCTCCTATTTTGTAAGAAGTGCTAACAGTGGACCAATTTGTGTTGGTGGCTCACAATTAATCAGCAAGAGAAGCACTGTGGGAGCCCCTGTTCCAAACCAAAGTGCCATTGATCCAATTTGTGGTGTGAATTGGGTATTGGACAAACATAAAGAGAGAATTCATCTGATTATGAAGTCTGAGTAACCAATGAGTCTCCTTCAGGGTCTATGTCATTACCAACAGAAATAGAGACAGAGACAGAGATAGAGATACAGATACACAGAGACATGTAGTCACCCTTCAAAGTGTATCCTGTCAGTAGGACAGCCGAGCCCAAGGGAACAGTAGGTGCTTTGGTTAATGATGAGTCCAAAACCAGGAAAGTAATGCACGTTTGCCACATTCCTTTTCTATTTCTTTATTTTTGAAATTTCACTTCCAGAATCAGAACAATAAGTAAAATATTGTAACTAAAAGGAATTTTGAGGCTTACCTGATTTATCTTCACATTTTTACATTCAGGGAACTGGATGCCCTAAGAGGCACAATGGCTAAGACCTTGATCACACCCAGACACTCTGTAACAAAGCCAACATGCTTTCCTCTGCAACAAGTTGCTTCCTTTATCCATCCTAAGCATTTATAAAGCACATACAGTTTACTATATCCTATTCCAAGAGCAGTGAGGATATGATAAAGAGCAAGGCATAATATTTCCTCTAAAGTAGAGGTATTTTTGGCTTTCCTGAAGCGAGGGGTCCTGTCCCATCTCTGCCTCTCATTAGCCTGGGGGGCTCCTGCTTTCTTTCAAGGACACCACACTCCTGCAGCCTCCAGGGAAAAGGAACAAGTATCAGACCTGAAAACGAGCGAGGAGTCTAGAGTTCTACCGCTAATATATAGTTTTTATAAAAACATAACAGAATATCCCTGGGAGTTCATGACCTTCTGGGAGCAGTGAAGGAAGGGTCAAAGTGCAATAGGGTCCTGGTCTAATACATAAATAAAAATTGCTTCTCCTTTCCCAAAAGGCAAAAACTCCTTTTCTAGACATTTATTCAAGACTAATTTTCTTCTCAAAGAGACATAGTTACACAAGAACCATGAATTAACAGTGCTTGCCTTATAATAAAGACTGGGGTCTGGAGGAAGTCCTGACTGTAGAAAATGGATACTGTCTCCCGGAGGACAAGTGAAGGGGCAGCTCTGAGAAGTGAACTTGGGATCTGAGTGACCCCTGTGGGGGCAGGGTAGGATGGGTGTATCTTAGGTTCCTCCTAGAGAGCCCACGCATGAAAGCTCCCATGTTCAGTGGCATCTACCTCTGATCAGGTGCATCTGCTGGAGCGTAGGGACCAGGTGTCACATTCACTATCACTACCCATTGCCTCCCCTCACCCTCCCTGCTGCCCACACAGAGCTCAGCACAGAGCCTGGTTGTAACTAGGCTTCTGTGAGGACCTGTTGAATGAGCACTTTGACAAGAAACAGTTGTTGGACTCACCATTTCTAATTAAGGGGAGATGTCTCTCTCCTCTTTCTAGCCACGTGACCAGCTCATGAACTGCTCTGGGGATGATTCATGCCTTCGTGAATCACCAGCTAAGGTAGCAGAGGGAATGACAGGTCTTCAGGCCAAATGGTGAGCCTCCTTTAGCCCAGTGAGTTATGACAATTGTCAGAACACTTTTCAACCCTTTCAATGGTCATCGGGTAAATGTGCCGCTGTCTCTTCAAGCTTGAGAAAGACCTGCAACGCTGTTACTTGAATGGACAGATACTTCCTTACTGAGCCCCTATGTGGCCTGGCCCTGTACTGGGTGGGTATCAGGGAATACAGTCTGGGGGGTGGGGTGTAAATCCTGGCCATTCTCTGCCTCCATTTAGCTTACAGTCCCCTGGGGGAGAGCGGCATTGGTCAAACAACCCCATGAACATTTCTTCACAATTATGATCAATGTTACCAAGGGTGGGACTCAGTGATGTGCATGTATGTGACCTGGGCTCAGAGAAGGATTTCCTGAGAAAACAAAGACAGAATCAAGGTCTGAGGAATGAATAGGAGTTAACTGGTTTGAGGCAGAAAAGAAACATTCCAGACAAAGGGAACAACATGACTGTGGCGGAGAGCAAGTGATGAAGAAAGTCTGAGGAGCAAGGAAGGGGGCCAGAAACTGGACCCAGAGGCAGGATGGGCCTGGGAGGGCTCGCGGGCTGTGGTTACTTTTGTTCCTTCCCCTGAGAGCAAACCGATAGGAAGTGGACATGAGCAAACTTGGGTGTGAAAAAGTCCCTCTGGAGCTGTGGGGGGATCAAATTGCAGAGGCCAGAGAGTGAGTGGAGGGGAGCAGTTAGTAGGCAAAGAATGTGTGATGTCAGTGGGGCTGGCGAGGCAGCCTAGCGAATGAGGGTCCTGATCCCAGGGAGGACTCCTGAGGTGAAGAGCCTGAGACCAAACTGAATACCAAGTTAATCCTCAAGGGCTCCAGCTTGGCCAGCAGCCCAGGATGTGTGCAGAGGCACTGCCCCTGACCCTGCCCTTCTGGGGGCCATCTGTAAGCCTCAGGGTGTGGGATGCAGCAGAGCAGACTTGAAGGGTCAGGGAGAGGAGGAGGGCCTGCAGCATCCAGGGGCACAAGTCCGTGGAGCCTCAGGGATCCTCCACATCTGTCATCTGCAGTAAAGCTCACAATTCTATGTAATAGGTATCCGTTGTTATTGCCCCATTTTGTGGATAAGGAAATTAAGGCTCAGATGGGCTAACTGACTTAGCCAATATCACACAGTGAAATGGACCTGGGTTCCCATCCCACTTCCACCTCTCATCAGCCTTGGGTGGGGGGGTCCTTATTTTTTTTAAGGACAGACCACACTCCTGCAGCCCTAGTGTGCTAGTGTGTGGGGAGGGGTGGGTACCAAGTATCGGTGTTGTGCTGGGCCACAGCTGAGGTTCAGGAGGCTAACTGAAATCCTTGGTCTTGGTCTTGGTTGGTACATCTTCCCTCCACAGCTGTGGCAATCACAGAGCTGGGAACCACAGCCCCCATTAGCCTGCCCTGGGCACAGCCTGCTGCCTGGATGGAAGGGGTGAGCCTGGGCCAGTGTGAGAGGCCATATGCGTGCCCCCTTTGTCCCTACAGGGTATGTCCTGCTCCCTATATGCCTGGTATAAGGCTCAGCCCTGCTGACAAAGACAGAGACAGGGAGTGAGCTCAGGAGGAGTGCCATGTGGGGAGGAGGAAGCAGACCAATGGGCAGAGAGAGGCAGAAACTTGTGGTCCCCCCATCCTGTGGATGAGTTGGATTGCAGTTCAGTGTCTAAGCCTGGGCAGGTCTGCCAGAGGCAGGAGAGGCAGCATTATGCACGCTGAGCTGGGTTTGACTCCAGTCCGTTCCACGTCCTTAGTGGCACCACCTTGTGCCAGTTACTTAACCCAGAAGAACTGATCTCAATGCCTAAACTTCTTGAAGAACCAGCTGGGGAAGCCTGTGATCCTGCCGAGGGCCTTGCTCCCTGATAGGCAGTCAGGAACCGGTAACTCCTGCCTTTATAGCAGGGCCTGAGGATGTGGGTACTGAGCCAGGTCGTCCACAGGAGGCTAGAAGCCTCTAATCCCAGCAGAGGTGAGGGAAGGTGAGCTCAGAGGCACAATAGCCATGTTTCAGGGCTGCAATAAAGAAGATCCTACCCTTAGGGATGGGATTGTATTCGTGGGTTCATAAGCCAGAGAGTATAGGCTTCTGACATTTGAGAACAAAGGAGACAGAGTTGACCTGAGCCAGGATGGCAGCCCTCTCCAAGGCTGGGCAGCAGAGCGGTCCAAGAATCCTCTTCTCTTCTTTGATCCCATCATGAACTCTATGTCAGGCCGACAAAAGGGCAGAAACCTAGTGTGAGGTATGAGGGCTGCCATGCATCAGCCAAGGAGCTGGGCAGTGGACAGAGCCCTGGAGAGGCCGTCCCCCTCACGGGCCTTGCTGCCACCTCCTCTGACACAGCACAGCAGGTGTCACAGTGGGCCACAGCTGGGCTTGTGCAAACTTCCCTGCCTCTGAGGGACAGGCCAGGGCACCTCTAGGGGACTGCATCCTCCATCAGAGTGAGGCAGGCTCTGGGAGAGGGAGAGTCTAAATGTTAGACTCTGAAAGTTAGAACCATTTATGGAGAGATGAGGTGTACGGGTAGCAAGATGGCACAGAGGAAAGACTGGGAGGAGATAAAACAGTGTTTTGAGGCCATTTCTTGATGCCGCCACTGAACAGCCTCTGGGCCACTTTGGTGGGGGATGGGGGGCGTCCAGCATGCAGAGGCAGTGACACAATGCGTATTCAGCACAAGGTGTCTGTGGCTCATTCATCACTCCTCTTAATAGTCACAACTGGATTGATTATTGCAAAGAAATACAGGGTTTGGGCCTGCTGTCTTTGGGGAAGTGTCCTCTGAGGGAGCTGGTTAATTCCTGCAAAATCTCCTACTGTGGCCTGGGAGAGACAAAGACTGCAAGTGTTGCCTGGAGTTTTCTTTTGCATGGTGGTTGGCTCCGAACGAGGGTGTGGTCCAGACTTGTGTGAGCCCAGAAATTTCCGGACTCAGAAACCATTCCTAAGCTATGATGAAGAAGGCTTGCATAAGGGGGTGGTGGGAGGAAACTGTACACTGATTTTTTAAAAGTTTTATACTCACATCATCTCCGTTACTCATGTTTACGGCTCTATATATACACTTGCAATTTATCATAGTGTATTTTAGACTTATTTATGTAGTTATTAATATCTGCTTGCCCCACTAATCTTAATACTCTGAGTCTTTTCTATTGTATTCAGCACCTAACACAGTGCTTAACACATAGTTGCTGCTTAATAGATGTTTGTTGAGTTAATGTGTCATTAAAAAAAAACTCTCTCTCAGGTGCATTTTAGTAATTTCCTTGTAGCACACATACAGTGCCAGAAGGGGGCGATAAATACCCACAGCTGAGGATTTTTAGTGTTAAGAGACAAGGGAAGCTAAAAATTACATAATGGAACAATTTTTTTTTCTTCATCAAATGTGGAATTAGGTTTGTTTCCTCAGCTAATACTCTATTAAAAGAAACAACAAGATATGACAGAAATGATCAGACCTATTTGCACTCAGCTCCTGCCTCTGCCACAGACAGATGGGAACCTCTACAACAAAATGCCTTGACCTTTGAAGCTTGTTTCCTGGCCCACAACACTAGTGTGCAGCAGTAGGTTGTGCCATAAGGACGAAATGAAGTAGCTCACATTAGAAGTTTTAGAACCACGCCCACTCCAGGGCTGTGTGATCACAAAAGCTTGCCAACAAATGATGAGGCAGATGCAAATCTCCCTAACTTCCCCCTTCTCCTGTTCTGTATGTTCTTCCTCTCAGCACGGGGTTGCCACAGACTGACCCAGCGGGAAGAGAATTAAAAGCTTGCCGGACCTTTCTGAGTCCTCATTTCCTGGCCCATGTGATGGAGCTGAGGATAGCCATTTGGCAGGAGGATTTGAGAGCTGATGACAGAGCTCATACCAGTCAGTATCATACCACTAGTATGATAGGTCATAGTAGTCAGTACAGAACCCAGGAGGCACATGTGGCTGTCAGCATTGATGTGTGAATTAAATAATATCAAAGCATCCAGTTCTTCTGTCACACATGTAACATTTCAAGGGTTACTTACAACCCTAATTGTCCTCAATACTCTACGTGGGTTTTATTTTTTTCTACTTTATTTCCCACACCTAACACAATGGTTAACACTTTGCTAGTGGCTCTCACTTTGAACAATGTGGTTTGTAGAATATTCCATCGTCACAAGAAGTTCTGTTGGACAGAGCCGGCTAGAATCCAATAGATGTTCAATAAGTGGTAGGCGTTTCCAGCAGCAGCATTTGTTTCCCTCAAGCTGGCCCTGCAAATGCTCCTTCCATGGGGTCGTTCCACCAGATCGCATTCAGCACCTACCGTCTGCAGAACCTGTGCTGTAGGCTGTGCACACATTGGCGAGCCAATGGCCTGTGCACTCTGGGAATTTTAGTTCAGTAATAGATATTAAATAAATAATCCCCTGTATAAATAGGAATGACAGATAGTCTAAACCTCTGTCCTAAAAACTTGCCTCTCTGTAACTAAGTGAAAGTTAAGGACCAAACCATCCCCTTGGGTTGTCTTGATTTTAGGAGATGCTGAGTGTGTGATTGGTTGCCACATAGTACAGTTATTAGAAGAACCGCTCACAAAGAAGTTAGTTCACTCATTTATTCACTAAATAATTGCTGAGCACCTACTCTGTAGCAATTACGTGCTGAACGAAACAGCATAGCAGCCAAGGCTCTCTGCCTTCCTGGAGTTGACAGTTCTCATGGAGGAAGAAAAACAATGAATGAATAATTAAAATATGTTTATGGTGGTCAGCTTTTTGGAGAAAAAGCAGTGAAGCGGTATAGGTAATTCTGCGAATGCAAGAGTTGACATTTTAATGATGAATATTTTAACATTTCTCAATACCATTCAGTTGTAGCAAAAATCCCTCTCTTGCCTGTGAGAGCATTGCATTCAGTTCATGCAATGTTCCCATTTCACAGATGAAAGTGAGCTGCTCAGAGAAGTGACACTAAGACAAATCAAAGATGTGCAAGACCGCAGACCCCGGCTCACCAGGAGTTCATGGAGCTTCTCTTTGCGAGGCCCTAAGGGAAGAGCTGGGGTGGGGGTGGGGCACAGGGATTAGCAAATCATCACACGGGCCAGGAAGAATAGATATAAGGACAGGACTTATTGTAGTCTAAGGCATGGGGTTTGGAGAGATTTATCTAAATAAGTGAAGCACAAACCAAGCACAGGGGGAGATTCAGTCCAGTCTGAAAGTTTCATGGTGGTGGAGCATTTGAGATGGACATGAAGAAAAGGTGGGATTTCTTGATTGACCAAGATGACATGGGGTGAAAAGGGAAGGCATATGAAGTATGAAAGCAAGAGGCATGTTTAGTGACACCTAGGGACAGAATTGGGACACAGGGGCATAAAGCAGAGGAACGAGAGAGACATGAGAAGTCAGTTGTCTGTAACCCAGAAGAGGACCCTCACCAGAACCTGACCATTTTGACACCTTCATCTTGGACTTCCAGCCTCTAGAACTATGAGAAATAATTCCTGTTGTTTCTAAGCCCCCGAGTCTGTGAGTTTGTTTTAGCAGCCTGCACTGTAGTACTAAGACATTAATTACATAAGTGTAATTTTTCAACCTCCAAGTTCTGTTATCTATTATATTAAAAGATTTGTAGATTATTAATGCCACCAAAAATTATTTTCACATCAACATGTGATACAGGCGCGGAAGCAAAGTGCATTGACTTTAAAAAACTAAAAACACATTTTAAGCAACAATATGCACACCAATACTTCTACTTCTCAGGTACTGTTTCTCTCTAAAGAAGTTAGTATGAGTTCAAGACCCTGATTTCTTCCTGAAGAGGCTGAAGGGAGTGTAGCTTCATTTTTCTGTGATGATCCAGCCAGAGCTAAATTGTCTCATCAAAAGGAACATTCCCCTGATTGGAAAAGCTCAGAGCACTCAGAACATGATAAGATGACGTTTCGAAAGGAAACAGTCCCTTCAGATGTTTGAGGGCTCATGTGCACCCAGTTCTTCAGATACAAACACATCGGCTATAAAAGTCAGTTATAGACCTTCTGCAAGGTGTACGTAACTTTTATAGCTCAAACTTTACCGTTGATTTTTTTTTCTCAAGGATATCCAGACTAGATTAATTTTTAATATACTGACCTAAGGTGCCCAGGTACTTTTAGATAAAGCTGTCAGATATCCCTTAGCTTAAAAATATGCTGTGAGAGATAAGATAGGCAAAGCATTACACAGGCAGAAAACCTCTCGGATGGAGAAAAATAATCTCCAATGGTCTCCTGTCAGTGTTTATGGGAAAGGCTGGCCGGAAAACAGCCCTAAGGAGACTCGGAGCAGCTGAGAGACCCAATCCGCTCTGCTCTTAGGTTATTTCACAGATATCAGCTCTGCCCAGGATCCCTGGCTGGATGGACACTTCAACAATCATCACTGCCTAGAATGAGATGAAGACCACTCATGCACAAGGCACAGAGGATACTGTGATACAATGAGCACCTATCTGGTTTGGTCCTGTTCCTGACACAAAAGCTTCTCAGACTCTAAGGAATCTCTGGAGTGGTAACAGTGTCTTTTGTGTGTTAATGAGGTGACTGGTAGCTGGGAGCCCCTAGATAACTTCAGGATGGGGGCTGGTCAGGGAAAGACCAAAACAGGATTGGAGGGCAGGAACTTTCAACACCACTCCAGACCTTCGGGGAGGGAAGAGGTGATTTAATCAATCATGCCTGCATAATGAAATTCCATAAAACCCCATAAACTATAGAGCTCAGGAGCTTCGTGTAGGTGAACACACTGAGGCACTGGGAGGGTAGTGTGCCCAGAGAGGACGTGGAAGCTCCACCCACCATCCCCCATCCTTCTCCTGCTCATCTCTTTTGTTGGACCGTTCCTGAGTTGTTTCCTTTACGCCTTTATAACACACTGGTAATAGTAAATGAAGTGCCTTTCTGAATTCTGTGAATCATTGTAGCATGTTTCCAAAGGAAGGGGTTGAGGGACCCCCAACTGTACAGCAGATCTATCAGAGGTACAGGTGGCAACCTGGAACTTGTGACTGACATCTCAAATAGGGGCAGTCTTGTGGGTCCACTCCCTTGACCTGCGGGGTCTGCACTAACTGTTGGCAGTTAGTGTCAGCATTGAATTGAATTATTGGGCACCCAGTTGGTGTCCAGAGACTTGGAGAATTGGTTGTTGTGCAGGGGGAAAAAATTCCACTAGTTTGGTGTCCAAAGTGTGAGTAAAACATAGCTGAGAGCACATGAGGATCAAATTTACCTATTTAGAAATTTTCAAGTTCAAATTGCTTCGTTTAAAACTCAGCCCCTGGCAACACATGGTCAGGTGCCTAAGCTCCTGAGAGGCAAGGGGAGGGGGGAGCCTACAGGGCAGATGGAAGAAAAAGGAAGCCTTTTCCCTCCATAAAGCCCCTTCTTGAAAGCACCCTTGGGCTTTAGGAAGACTTTGCCCACTTCTGGGTTCTAGCTCTGACCTGATAGCATGGCTGTTACCAATCTCACGTTGGGTTCCCCTGCTAAGTGCCAGGTCCTGATCTCTCTGCTGATTCCGTCCTGTATTCCCAGCACTGAAGACAGCGCCTGGAAAGGTAAAGGTTGCAGTGGATTTTGATGACTAAATGCACAGTGAAGAACAGCAGAAATATGATAGGGGACGAGGGGAGAAAGGAGGAAGTTGCCCTTCACAACCATAGGAAGAGAAGTTGCTTGATGAAAAAAGTTGATTGTCAAATGTTTGATTTCTCAGATTAATAAAATGATTGCCATTGTTTTTTGCCACTGAGTTTCGGGGTGCTTTGTTGCAGAGCAGTAGTAACCAGAACGGGTGTCTGGAAGCGGCTGCTACTGAAACTCTAGCCTAAGTCGGCTCCTCCCCCCTGAGATGCCGGTCCCTTCTCTGGGCCTCACGTATGGGGTCCTGACATGGAAAAGCATGTTTTATCTCTGAAGGGAAATCTTCTACCTTCTGGCATCTTCTAGGTGCAGAAGGAGTGGGCAGCAGGTCCCAGGTCAGGATATACAGCAAAAAGGAGAAACTCAGGGTCCCCCAAAGGCCAGCGTGTCCCACCAGCAAGTGGCAAAACTTACAAAGGAACAATAATACCAGTGACATCCTCAAGAATATGCTTTGAATTTTGCATTTGCTGGATTCATTCATCCAGAAACACATGTATACCTTCTCTGCTTTAACATAATATATGGTTACTGGGGCAAGAGTAGTGGTGTTTTGAGGTTTATTTGTTTCTTTTCTACCCTCCCACCTGGAGAATGTCCTTTAGCTTTGCTGGGGTAGACAGAGAGTCCCTGCCATTTGTGACTGCCTTAGACTAGTATGGGGCCAAGGCCACTGCCTCACGCTGCACAGCCTGGCTTCTCGAGGTCTGTACTGCCTTCTCCTCCTGTTCCCATCTGTCTTCCCCAGCACCTTTGCCAATTCATGGCTCTGAGAAGAAGCCTCTTTCTATCTCTCACAAGTAAGCCCAGACATGTTCTATTTGTAATGGCTTTTAAATGCCTGCTCTACAAAAGAAAAGCCCCTGTAGAAAGAAGTTGGATACTGAGCCTCACCCAGAGATGACAGCAGGCTGGGGGCAGGGAGCTGGCAGCAAGAGAAAGCAGGTCCAGGCAATCTCACTCCGGCCACACAGGGCAGTGAGCCCAGGTTTTCACATGGAGAGAAATGTGGAAGTTCATGTAGCACTGCCCCACATAGGGCAAGAAGTCTGCTACCTGCCCCAGTCCTTGTCCTTGTTAGAGTGACCAGGGGCCACAGATGAGGGATGCTGCTACCTGCATCCAGGCACCATCCTTGCCTGCAGGAAACAAGGATGCTTGTGAGGTCAGCGGAGAGATGGACTGATGCCCTGTTCCTGCCCTTGGCCTTGAGCACTGGGCCAAACGGCTGTTCAGATAGGAGAGCCTGTCACGGCCCCTCCGGCAGCGGCATGTGACCATCCACAGTGCTGTGGCCTTTTGTTCTGTCCTGGCTCAGACCTCAGCCTAGACTGGGACCTATGCTTCTTTCCCTGCTGACCCCTGAATGATGTGTGTCTGTTCTGCTTTGTAGTTCTTCCCTTACGGAGACGCCTCCAAGTTTGCCCAGCACGCCTTCCGAACCTTCGACAAGAACGGGGATGGCACCATTGACTTCCGAGAGTTCATCTGCGCCCTGTCCATCACCTCTAGGGGCAGCTTTGAGCAGAAGCTGAACTGGGCCTTCAACATGTATGACCTGGATGGCGATGGCAAGATCACCCGCGTGGAGATGCTGGAGATCATTGAGGTGAGCGGTGGGCACTCTGGGGTGCAGGCGGGACCTAGGCTGCGGGGCACAGAAGGCTGTGCCCCAGCTTCTTGGGCATGGACTATGGTGGCTTGTTTACTTTCCTCAGGAGCCTGGCTAGTGACATGCCAACCCTTGACTTCTCCTAACCCCGTCCCCCACTCCAGCACAGTGCTGGAAAAAAATCACAGTTCCCAGCTCCTAGGTGCTATCAGCTGAAAACCAGCATGTTAACCAGCCACTCACATGCTGCAAGATGTTCCACAAACATAAGTTTACTGGGCGCGAAGGATGCCTCACGACTCAGTTTCTTCATCAGCGGCTGAGCTCTGCTCTGCCAGAAATCTCCCCCCGACCCCAACTAAGCCTCCTGTGAGCATAAGATGCTGCCATGGCTCCTCCAACTTGCATTTTGTAAAAAAACTCTATTGAGTCAAAATTTACAGACCATACGTCCACCTTTTTTAACAGTATAATTTTTAGTAAACTTAGCAAAGTGTGCAACCATCACCATAATCCAGTTTTAGAACATTCTCATTCCCCCAGTAAGGTCCCCTTGCCTACCTGCCGTTTCCTCCCCTGGACTCAGTAAACCATTGGTCTACCTTGTCCCTATGGGTTTGTCTTCTTGGACACGTCATGTAAATGAAGTCAAACAATACAAGTATGTTGCCTCTTGTGTCTGGCTTCCTTTTTTTTTTAATCTATGTTGTAAGATTTATTACATTCCTTGTTATTACTAAAATAGTATTCAATTGTATAAATATGTCATATTCATTAATCTGTTTACCAATTGTTTCCACTTTTTTGCTGTTAATAATGTTGCTATGGATGTTTACCTGCAAGTCTTTGTATAGATGGGAGTTTATTTCTAAGGTGCTTTCCTAAGGGGGAAAAAATGTTTCTACCTAGGAAGTTTCCACATTGAGAACTAACTGTGTATGATTAGTGGAACAATTGGAATCTTCTTGCTCTAGTCTTTAATTTATGAACATAGTACCTAATCCACAGCTCTCCGTACACAAACTTCATTCAGGGCTAAATTTTAGTGGTCCATCTTGCTTGATCGTCTAAACAGACTGTAAGTTCCCGATTGGGCGAGACCACACTTCATCTTTTCCTAAATCCCCAAGGGCTAGGGCCTGTTGACTGTCATCTACACCTCATACTCGGAGTGTTTAAAATGGAAACCGTCCTTTTCCTCCCTGAGGAACAAGAATCACGTTCCTAACCCATGATTCTTGACCTCACCACAGAGCTACTCTTTCTACCCACTTCCTCCGGCCAGAAACCTGGCAATCATCCCAAATTCTACTCTACCCAATTGGTCGTGAAACTCACACATACATGATTACATCATTCTCTTCTTTAAAACCATTTCAGGAGTCCTTTGACATAAACTGAAGTTCCTTATCACATCACAGGAGAACTCTGTGGTCTGCTTCTTGCTTTCCCTAGGCTATCTACAAAATGGTGGGCACTGTGATCATGATGAAGATGAACGAGGATGGCCTCACGCCCGAGCAGCGAGTCGACAAGATTTTCAGCAAGATGGATAAGAACAAAGATGACCAGATTACACTGGATGAATTCAAAGAAGCCGCCAAGAGCGACCCTTCCATTGTATTACTTCTGCAGTGTGACATTCAGAAATGAGCAGAGGTCAACGCTATGGACCGCACAGAAGTCTCAATGTTCCATTCAGTCTGCAGCTATTCACACACACACACACACACACACACACACACACACACACAAATATTGCTTGGACTACCTATACATGGACTTGCTTCTTGTGTTTGAAACACTTGTGTGCATGAGAATGTCATTTGCTAATGAATTTTCAAAAGCGTATATTATAAAACCAACCAACAAACAACCTGCCACAATGTGATATGTGTAATATTATTTCATAACTAACCCTCCTTCTCCAAAGCCTGGCCAGAAATGTGCTGCAAAGAGTTATATGATTTCTTGTTCCTGTTTTGCTGATGCTTGTGTCTCCTTGATTACACAATGTTAGTGGCACTGAGGCCCCCATTCCCCCCTGCCACGGTAACGTAATTTAATTACTTATGTGTATCACCATTCTCCTGTAAAATAGTACTGGACAGACACGCAGAGGGGTCAAGGGCTCCTCTGTGTGGTCCACACACAAGATCTTGTATTACCAGTGAATAGAAATGTACAACATTTGCATGCCTTTTAGGTTTGCCTTAACTCTCACCTCATTTGCATCCTCCCAATATGGAAAGAGCTGTTTTGGAATTAATGCAATATAAAACTTAAAAGTCCTGCTAGATGACTCATTAATTAAGTATACCTATCTATATATACATACACACAAAGATATTATTTATTGAAAGTAAAAAAAAAAGATGAAAGTGTATTGATTTCTGCTTGAATTTTCAAAGGCTTCCGAAGAGGTGGCAAAAGATGTCCCAAATAAATTTATAACATTTGACTTTTTCCCTCAATTCTTATTTCTTAATTTTAAATTTGAAACAGATGTTCATAATTATCAAGGGTCAACTAATACTAACTTACCAAATCTACCCTTAAACAGACAACTTGAATTTGAAGAATTAAGGACAACAAAAGGGGAAAAAAGCAACCTTCCAATGTCACCCTGGCCCTCGAAAGAGGGACAATTCATATGGTATGTTAAGTTTATAGAACACACACAACTTTTCTCATTCCCAAACAACGCTTGTGACGTGAAAATAAATTGTATCTCAATGTGACCGTGATGCTAACGACGCATGACGTTCACACAACCACATGGAGGACACACCCAGCAGACTGGGGAGCATCCTCCAGAAGAAGCCTGTGGGAAGGAAGGCGTCCATCCCCCCAAATCAAAAGTATGCTACTTGTTCTTTTTTGTGAGGGAACCGTACTCTGTTTGACCCCGAGGAAGGAAGGAGGGAGAGATTCCATCCAGAACTCTAAGGCAGGTTTGCATTTTCAGAGCATGCCTTGAGTGGTTCCGTTCCTTTCCACGGTGCTGGCCAGCACACCTTTTGGTGGTGAAGGCAGCGTGTGTGTCTGCACCAGCTACATGTGGCTAGTGTGACTGAGGGACCTCACTTCACTTTAATCTGACCCATGTCGCTAGTATATTGTCAGACAGTGCAGTGCTATATGATTCATTTTTTTATTGAGTGCTTTTTTCAAAACACTCTTGCCTTGTCTGCCGTAGGATCATTAAATAAGACCAGAGATTGAGGTCTAAAAATTCCGTTTGTCCACTCAACAGAAACTGAGCAAGCAAACCGCCTCACAAAGTCGGGACCCCACTGACACTGACGGTCCCAAGCTTCCGCCCCAGAGAGAACAGTCCCACGTGTTAAAAGAATGTCCTGGTACCCATAACCCCTGAGCCAGGTGAGTCCAAAATGGGAGCACAGAGAGATGGGAAGGTTGGGTGCCTCCCCATACTCTCTCCCCTGATTGAGGGTGGGCAGGGTGAGGAGGCTCCTTGGTTAAGTCAGGCTCCCGGCAATGCCGTCCTAAGTCACAGCAAACTGCATGGAGCTGCTACACGCCCAACACTACCGACAGACAATAAACACACACACACACACACACACACAAATGTGCAATTGTAAAAACAGCGAAGAAGAGCTCAGCAAGCTAAGAGTGACGGGGTGCAGTGGTGGTTTTGGCTGTAGGGTGCTTAGGTGACATTTGAAGTAAGACCTGAATATGAAGAAGTGGGTCCTGTGGGTATTCTAGACACTAAAGGAAAAATCAACTCTCCAGCAAACAAACTGGTTCTTTTTATAAATAAAATGTAGAAATTGGGCCAGCAAGTGAGCACATTGGTCTTTGCTTGTTCTGGTCCCTATGGCTCCGGCATGAAGACTAGTGCATTGACCCTGGAGAGCAGTCAGGCAGGACGTGGTCAGAGCGCATCAACTAAGCCCCGTGACCCAGTAGCCCCCTCTAGTACGTTGCCCCATGAGGGTCTCACAAGAGGGCCACGAGGGGACATGTCCCTGGATGTCTGTGACGGCTCTGTGGTGTCGGGACTGGAGGCAATCTTGTGTGTCATTACTAGAGGAACAGGGAAGTAAAATGCGGATGTATTCTGTGGCGATCTGCACCTCAGCTGGGGACAGCAGACTGATGTGCACACAGCAACATGGATATAAATATTAAATGGCGAGGAAAACAGTAAAATCCATTGCCCAGTATATGCAAGTGAAAAATACATTCTCCCAGAAGAACAGCAAAGTCAAATAAAACAAAAAAAGCAAATATCTCATCACAGTGGTTTCTGGAGGCGGTGGGTGGTAATGGGAATAGTTTAATTATTGTTGCTTCACGACACTTCATCCTCAAAATTTAGTGGCTTAACATAGAAACAATCATTTTATCATTCCCCCCAATTTCTGTGAGTTAGGAAATTGAGAGGGGTTCACGTGGCTGCTCCTGGCTTGAGGTCTCTCAGGCAACTGCTGTCCCACAGTAACTTGTGCTGAGGCAGGGCCCTGCAGCAGCAGGGGGCTCACTGGGTCTCTCTTTTCCTGTGTTCTCAGGGCCCCTCCGTGTGGGCCAGTGTGTGCTTCCTCACAGCGTGGCGGCCCTTCCGTCTGTCTGAGGTCTGAAAGCACAGCCTTAACTCTTTATGAAGTCCTAGCAAAGGGTCTTGTAGTCCTACCCTGATCTGATTTTTTGCACGGAACATAGTTTGGAAATCAGTTGCCCTCCGAAAGTCTGGGAATAAGAAATAGTCCTGGCTCTTTTATATGTAATGGCTTATTCTTTTGTTCCTCTTTCCTCTTACACTTTGTCATAGCAGCAAGGAGCCAGGAGGCACTTTTTATATTCTACCTCCTAATCTCTTTGGATAGAGCACCAGTATATTAGGTGCATTTCCTATTTTCCATGTGACCATGACATCGTTTGCCAAGCTTTCCGCCCCTACATAATGAGGCATCCCCTTTCTCCCACTCCAATTGCATTTCCTCTTTCTTTTAGCCCTCTCCCAAAGCATCCTTGAGACCCATCACATTTTGGCTAACACTCTCCTGAAGGCCCTTAAGACTCGTGTTCATGAATCTAACCCTCAAGGTCCTTCCAGCCAGCGCCACATGGTTTGGGTTTATTTTTATTTTGGTACTTCTACTTCCCTGAGTACCAGAGGTAGTAACTGATGTAGTTCTGCACCAAGTACCAGTATGTTCTCCACCTCTGCATCTTCCCTGTCTCTATGAATGGCAACTACCTTCCATCCAGGTTTTTAGGCCCCACGCCAATTATCCTTGATTCCTCTCCCAACGCCACTGTACTCTTGTGAGTCCCACTGCCTCCAGATTTCACACTTGAACATGTCTGTCTCCACTGCTTTAGTCCGAGTCACCACGGCCTCCTACCTGACCACTGCAGGCGCCTCCAAATCGCTCGCTCTTCCCATGTCAGCCGTCATCCACTCCTTACCTCTTCACACAGCAGCCAGACGGGTCTTTGTGTTTACCAGACCAGGTGATAATGTGCTCAGGACCCCAAACGATCTTGCTTCTGCCTACCTCTGACCCTCATCCGCCAGCCTAATGTCCCCTTTGTTCACTCACCTCCACCAACACTGGCCGGGATTCCTGGACATGAAGCTCATTCTTCCCCTAAGGCCTTTGCACTACTCTCCTCCCCCCATAGCTTTCTCTCACTTGTTTTAGGCCTCTGCTAAAATTACCTTCTGCAGAGACTTTCAAAATGTCACTTCTCTCAACTTTCAACTCCTTCCCTTGAATTATTATTCACAGCAATCACCATTATCTGAAGCTGTATCTGGTATTGTTTCCCTAACTAGACTGTAAGCTCTGTGAGGGCAGATGTAGTGCATTACTCACAGCAGAATTCCCAATGCTTAAGTTAGTTGCCAGCAAATGGCAGGAGCTTAACCATTTTTTAATGAATTGAACTCTTAAACTAGACAAAATTAGGCAGCAAAAATCCTTGTAAACTTGCCAATTACTAAGTAGTCTCAGATCTCCTTAGTTTCTATCATTTCTATCCAGATGCCTAACCAAAATTTAATAGGTTAGGTATCAATATTATACATAATTAGGAAAAAAATTCACTCACTGACTCAAACAGCTAATTTACATCCACCTTGTTACTTTCTTAAAGAACAAAACCAACTCCTATTAAATAATACTTTTACGTCTCTTCAAGTCCATGGTCATTTACTCAAGCGATGATATATCAGTTAACTGTTTCAACTTTTAGAACTGTCAAGTTTCAAACCAATTTTCCCGAAAACCTGAGTTGGTCAAAGTATAGGCATCTGTGTAGATACGTAAACGAGTCCTGAATCTAACCAGAAAATTATCGACTCTGGACATAAAAACTGTACTAATTTGCACCGCACCTCATTTGTACTGACTCATCAGACAACCCGGGTCACCAGGTTTTCATCGTAGTCGGAGTAGCATTTCTGTCCCAGCTCATTAGTCCCAGCCAGTAGTTTCTTAACCAGAATTGAAGCTTTTGGGTCTCCACATAGAGAGTCCAGGCATTTTGAACACGCCAAACGAGTCCACAGCACGGGAGGAAGGCAGAAGTGAAACTCAGAATATACTCAGGAAAGCAGCAATGCCCGAATCTTCAGCATTATCAGTGTAACTGTACTGCTTACACCTTAGTTTACTACAACTCACCACACTTGTCACTTTAAGAATGATTTTAATCATGTCCACTCCAAAGATTTGATAAGGCAGGAGATAAGAGGCTAAGGAAGCATTTCTTCCTAGTCTTGGGGCTTCGCTACTCAATTCAATCACAGCCGTGCTCAGGATGAACTTCGGGGTGAGGAGTCACCTGTCTCCTGTATTGATGTCACTCAACACATATAAAGTTGTTATTTTTAGAAGCTACACATATTTTGAAAGAACACTTTTTTCTCTTAATTAAGGTTACTATTAATTAGAACACTAACTAGAGATAGTTTCCCTTATGATAGTTGAAACCAATATTTTGTGAGGCAAAAGCAATGAATAATCTTTGCCTCGGTAAGAGATGCATGAATTCTTGGATTCTATTTCCCATTCTGTATTAAGAACATTCAAAAACCATCACAAAAACTCAGACACTGAATTTATTTAACTAATATAAGTTTCTGCATTTGGTATATCCTATTTATTTGAAAAAGCACATGCATGTTAAAATAGTTTTGATAGAAACTCTTTATAAACGTTGACTTAAAAAACCAAACTCTGTATGGTTAGTGAGACACGTTTAAAACACTCAGCACACATTTCTCTTTCTTCAAATTCTTAGATTGGAAAAGCGCAAGTTTCCGACTCCTCATCTGCCAACTGATCTCAATTGGAGGCTAAATCAAGCTTTCATCCTCCCCCAAAATAAAAGACAAAACCCAGTTTTTCTCAGGAACCATACAAGTGCTGCTGTTTTTAAAATGCTGCCCTTTCCCTTAAGGTACCTCCTTTTCCATTCCATAAATACGTGTGGCTGGCAACACAGAGAATGCTTCTTGTTGGGCACCCATTGTCTTTTTTAGCATTTTGCACTAACCCTAGTATCAAGCATAGAGAATAATAAAGGCAAGAGTCTTATTCATGCCTTTTGTTTAGGTTCATAAATCCCATTTCTTACAATATACTTTATCATTCTAAGCAGCACCTTTTTGAACAACTCTATGATCAGGATGTGCCTTTAAGTGATGGCGGCTCAGCATCAACAGAATGGCCTTTGGGCGCCTGGCTCCTGTCCTTCTCCAGTGGGGCCACTCTCCTCCCCGATTTCCCCAGCCTGGTCGGCAGCCTCTCTGGCCTGTGTCCTCTCTCGGCCCAGCGAGGCCTTGCCGGCCCCTACATTGAAAATTGAGGGATTTTAAACCAGGCAAGCACACGGCATATCAGGGTGCGGGAATCTGTTGTAATCCAGTTCTGACCTAGTTGAGTGGACAAAAGTTAAGGGCTGAGGGAATGACACTGTGTCAGAGCTGGTGATGCTTAGTGTTCCACAGAAGTGTTGCTTAAACAGACAGCATCTTAAATTTGATGAAACAGCAATGAAAAGTATAGCCCAAATCTGTGGTTGTACCTCCAAGGTTAAAAACGGCCTGTACAGGGATTTTGACCAAAGTTTTTGGAGTCCTGTGTAAGCCCCTCATAATCAGTAAGCAGAAATCAGATAATCAATCCACTGTGAACCGGTCCCACTCCATGGGCTGACCGTGCACCCACCTCCTGCGATGAGAATGTCCTGTTCTTGAAAAGCAGAACTAAATATAATCGGGGGATCAAAACGTTTATTTTCATTCTTACAAATTCTATAGAAATGAACCCAAACAAAACAAATATGTACATGTATATATGTACAAAACTTTACTTCTGAAAAAGAATCTATAAAAGTAGATGGTTAAAAATAAAACAAAGAAACAGAAGATTTCAAACCAGTACTATGAAACTGATCTTCTCAAAGTAAAGTAATAACAACTTTAAATTGCTGGTTGTTGTTGGCTTGCTAGGCTTATTTACATATTTTATTGTGGTCATCTAGGAATCTCTTTTATCTTAGAATATCTTTAGTTTCACTTTATTACATCAAATAGTCCTGAATTCCTTTCCCTTTACAAAGCTTTCAACATGAGGACAAATCAGCTTCGATTTTCTTCTTCCTCTTGAGTCACAGGTCGGAAAGGCAGTGTCATCTGCCCTCGCTCAGGATCAGACATTCGAAGGATTCTGATCAGCTGACTTGACGGAAGTGAGCTGGAAGAAGGAAAATGTATTACTCAGATTCCCAAGAAAAATACTCACATTACAAGAAACTCCTAATACTCCTCATGAAAATATAAATCGAAATGGCTGTTATCTGCTAATAGAGGGATATGTCTAATGTCTGAAGTTCCACAAGAAATATTAACTTCCTGCTAAATGCTATGAGTTTTCAGCTGGGAGGAAAAAGAAACTGAAGGAGATTTAGATCAACTATTTCTTACTCTTGTTCTCGTCTAGCCAGAAAAGAGCTACCTGATATTCCTCATGTCAGCTGTAAGTCCCCATATAGTCAAAGTGACCACTTCAGAGGGAGAGTAATGGCCCTCAGCGACACAGTGCCTGCCGTCTCAGAGGCGCCCAGTGAGCGCTGCCTGACAGCAGAGTAAGCTCTCTATTTAGAAGGACTGGTATTGGTGACCTCCCAGGAAAGGGCCAACATTATGGAAATCATGAATTGTTTCTCTGGTCTAAAAGGAGTTACCAAAACTATTTTACGTCAGATGGCCATGAGAACCACAGAAGAGCAGGTTCAAAATAGAAATAGTAGCAAGCCAATAACCACATTCAAATCTACTTGTTTCTGTTACGGAACGGAGATGACGCAAACAACATTTTAAATATCTACACAGAAAAAATTATCTTACATCTCCGGAACGAGCATGGAGGCTAACTTTTCCTATTATGGGTCATTTGTGCTTTAAAAATTAAGATTGTAAAAGATTTCTTTTCCCTGATTTACATACTTGACAGATATACTCAGAGTAGAGTTTTAAAAGCTACCTCATGCTTTGAGGAGTGAGCAGGATAAACTGCCTGAAACGCTGGGAATCTGCCATCTTGAGTATCATGTCCATCGCGATCCTGCGGTTAACCATGTCCTGGAGAGCAAAGGCAGAGGTAAGGCTGCTGCTGTGCCCGCCAGTCAAGGCCCGCTGCAACAGCGTCCTGTTGGCCACTGCAGGCCCCTGGGTTTTTACCCGGGGTCATCCACTGCCTCATCTCTGATGCCAAGCGCAGAAAAGATAATATCCAAAAGTACTCAGGGAAAACAACCGAATACATCTATCTCCCAGGTAATCTCTACGGTGAATGTGTTTATTAAGTATGGTTCCCTCCCCAAAATATACCTAGCAATCCAAATAATGAAAAATATTCAAGACACAAGTAACTATTACAGAATGAATCTAGTTTGTACAGTGACAGTCACTCAGAAGAACAGTATCAAAAGGGACTAGCTGCCAACTTATGCTCTCAAATTTTCCCTCGATGATTAAGGTGTTTTAAAACTCCGCTGGCCTCCTTCACCTTCTCCAATTTGTACACTGTGAACCAATTTGAATTTCCACACCAATTTCTCAAATCTTTAGGTTAAACAGCACATCGGTGTACAGAAAAAAATGTTTAGTTATAACAGGTTTTGAAATGAAATGAATTAAACTGTGTGCTTACTTTTTCTGAGTTAAACAGAAAAAGGAAAAAAATCAAGGTGCCCCTCCCACCCTTGAAAGCTCCTGAAAGTCAGAAACGCAGACAAATGAACGCAGGTGTTTTAAAGGACTCTTGGCAATCCTGTGTGGAGGCACAGCACGCTGGTTTAGAATATGGGCTTCGGAGGCGGGTGGGGACCCACGCCCTGCCTACACTGCTCAGCGGCTCATGTGATACAAATTCTTTCATCAGGCCTATCTGTCGTGTAATCTGGTGCGGGGTTAACAAAAATAACCAGAGCTTGCTCAAGTGGCATACTGTCCTTTCAAAACACCGCCCAGGGGAGATCTATCATTTAGTAACAAAGCTGCCAATGCTCCCAAGAAATATTGATTCGCTTCCTTTGGATTGGTTCTCAGAACCTAGGTATATTTTTCTGAATAATTCCAAGGGGGCAAAATGCCATTCAGATGAAGACCTTCTAAGTTTCTGAAAGAGAAAGAAGCTGTTCTGAATTAAATATGACAAGTAAGATGGGTGATAAGATGGCAGAAGGTCTTCACTGATTCTGCCTGGCTGGTGGTCGTCCTGAAGGCCACATAAAGCCGACATCTGAACCAAGTCTTGAAAGAGGAGCAGGGCTGTGACGTACCATGAAGAAGGGTGCAACAAGCAGAGGCGCAGTGTGTGGAAAATCAGAAGCATCAAGGGTCTCAATGTCACCCTTGATGTGTGTGAATTAACATTTATTCCAGAGAGGATAAGCAACCAAGGAAAGGTTTTAAACAACGGTGTGACCACAATACAATTTATTTTGGAAGTACACACTTGGCAAAATGGTGAAGGAGAAACTGAAGGAGCAGCAAGGTTAAAGTCTGCAAGTCTGGACAGAAGGCGACTATACCAGGTCAAAGGCAAGGAGGAGGTGGCAATGAGAGGTAACAGGGAGAAGAGGGCAGAGATTAGGGAGACACGTAAAGAGGAAGAGGAGAGACTTAATGTGCGAGTGGAACTGAAGAATCTCAGATAAATCAAAGTTCTGCAGTTAGGTGATCCAACTGGTAAGGGCAATTTGCTACTAATCAAGGTAGGAAACTGACAAAAAGGAAGAGGCTTTGGAGGAAGACAAATTCAGTCTCAGACACGATGAGACGCAGGCCGTTTGCTAGATTATGTCGGACAGGTAGTAGTTGGGCATACGAACAAGGGAACGACACGGTGAGATACTGGGATTTGGCAGGTTTCCAGATGCAGGTGGCAGGCAGTTAGGGGAACTGTATGTATGTGGGGGGGGGAGGGGAAGGTAGGGTTTGGTATCCAGTAAAATCAATAATAGTGTAAAAACTAAACAAACAAAGAAGACCTAAAACCTTTTCGGGCTGGCAGAAGGAGAACAAAGCAGGAACAGCAGAATGGGGAAGGAGCAGGAGGGTGGAAACCAGCAAGAAGACACAGTCTAAGGGACGGAGGACAGTCTGTGGTGGCAGCTACTTCAAGTAAGATGAAAAGTTCATTTATGACTTTGGTGAGACCAGCTCTGGTGGAATAGTGTAAACCCAGTCACAGTGGACCTGGGACAGAACAAGGTGTGAAGTAAACAGACCAACCAAGAGCCCATCTGGGAGAATGACTATGTGCGCCATGCAGACAGGAGCCTCATTAAAACCCTATGAAGCAGGAAAGATGAACAGCTTTATTTTACAGATGAAGACACTGAGGCCTAAAAAGGACAAATGCTTTGCCCAAAGTCATTTGGGTAATTAATGGCAGAGGTAGGTCTCAATATTAAGATTTTCAACTTCAAAATCCAGGGTTCCTATTCCCCGTGTCACATACGCTGCTCTCTGAAAAGCTGTGAAGGAAGGGAGGGAAGAAACAGGGCCAGAGGTAGTCCAAGCAAGGGTGGTGGCCTGCTTTGTGTCAAAACGGAAGAGGGAAGTACACACAGAGGAGGCAGCTAAAGGAGAGCCCATCGGGTGAGGAGGAAGGACATTCCGAGGGAAAAGAGGAGGAAGTCAGGACAAGGACAGGGTCTCTGAAGGTACAGCATCGCAGCAAGAGAAAGGATAACTAACTCTCTAGTTTAGTTATTCCTGACTGTTGATCACGGACTAAAATGCCTGGGCAGGATCTTCCCTATTTTGGGTAAAACTAAAGAGAGAATTGCTTCCATTCCAAACTCCACACCCACCCCTCCAGGCAAAACCAGAGAATTTAAAATTTAACACTACCATGTAGACATCAAACTCATCCAGGCATCTGAAAGGAGACTCGGCAATGGACCACAGAGAAAGAATAAAGCAAACGGTGGAGAAAGAGCGTTCCCCTCCGGATAGGGCTCTCATGTCGTTGAAAGCGGCTCTGTCTCCCTCTCCAGGCTGCACCTTGAGTGAGTTAACAGAAAGGAACAAGGTATAGAGAAGGGTGTTACTAAGTTCTTTACAAAATGGCTGCCTAGCATTAGAAGGAATGGGTTTATAGTTTAAAATAATAAAAAAAGAATAAAACTGTTGAGTGGAAATCACATCTAATCCATTTAAAATATTTTATCGTAAAACGAGCTACCTAACAGTGGTTTTTGTTTTACTGTGAGAAAATCAAATTGAAAACATTTTCTCACTGTGACCGGATCTAACATACCAAAATTCCAAAGGTTTAACAATAAAAATTCCAATGTTAGGTAAATGTCAGTGATTAAAATAATTTAAACTAATCTTCCTGGTGTTTTGGTTTTTTCTCCCCGCTAGCTTTAATGAGCTACCACTGACACATAACGTTGTGTACGTTTAAGGTGCACAATGTGATGATTTGGTATGTGTATGTATTGCAAAATGGCTGTTAGCACAGTAAGGTTAAGTAGTTAGCACATCCATCAATTCACAGTTGTCTTTTTTGGTGGTGAGAATTTTTGAGATCTACCCTCTGAGCAACTTTCAAAAGTGACAATACAGTATTGTTAATTAGAGTGATCATTTTGTACTCACATAAAAATAGGCAAATACACCAATGGAACAGAACCGAGAGTTCAGAAACAAACCCATGCATATACGGTCAACTAATATTTGACAAAGGCAATCAGAATGCACAAAGGAGAATGAACAGTCTCTTTAAGAAATGGTGCATGAAAATCTGGGTATTCACATGGAAAAGAATGAAACTGGACCCAAATCTTAACACCACTCACAAAAACCAACTCAAAATGGGTTAAAGACCTGCAACCATAAAACTCGCAAAAGATAACATGGGGAAGACCCTCTTCTCCTCACACCGTCTGGGGCCTCCCATCACCTTCACCTATTCCCCACGCCTGGCACCCACCATTCTGCTGTAGCCACGAGCGTGGCTCTTTTAGATTCTACCTAAGTTATGCCATAGGGTATTTGTTTTTCTCTGTGTGACTTATTTCTTTTTTTAAAAAATGTATTTTACTGATTATGCTATGACAGTTGTCCCATTTTTTTCTCCCCTTTATCCCCCTCCGCCCTGTACCTTCCCCCTTAGTTCATGTCCATGGTCGTACATGTAAGTTCTTTGGCTTCTCCATTTCCTGTACTCTTCTTAACCTCCCCTGTCTATTGTGTATCTATCAATTATGCTTCTTATTCCCTGCTGATAACCCTCCATGTGGTCTCCATTTCTGTGATTCTGTTCCTGTTCTAGTTGTTTGCTTAGTTTTTGTTTTTTAGATTCAGCTGTTGATAATTGTGAGTTTGCTGTCATTTTAGTGTCCATAGTTTTTATCTCCCTTTTCTTAGAAAAGTCCCTTTAACATTTCATATAATAAGAGCTTGGTGATGATGAACTCCTTTAACTTGATCTTATCTGGGAAGCACTTTATCTGCCTTTCCATTCTAAATGATAGCTTTGCTGGATAGAGTAATCTTGGATGTAGGTCCTTGCCTTTCATGACTTGGAATACTTCTTTCCAGCCCCTTTTTGCCTGTAAGGTTTCTTTTGAGAAATCAGCTGACAGTCTGATGGGAACTCCTTTGTAGGTAACTGTCTCCTTTTCTCTTGCTGCTTTCAAGGTTCTTTAACCTTTGGTAATTTAACTATTATATGCCTTTTTGTGTTCCTCTTTGGGTTCGACTTCTTTGGGACTCTCTGAGTCTCCTGGACTTGCATGTCTAGTTCCTTTGCCAGATTGGGGAAGTTTTCCTTCATTATTTTTTCAAATAAATTGCAATTTCTTGCTCCCCCTCTTCTTTTGGCATCCCTATGATTCAGATGTTGGAATGTTTAATGTTGTCCTGGAGATTCCTAAGCCTCTCCTCTTTTTTTTGAATTCTTGTTTCTTCATTCTGTTCCAGTTGGATGTTTACTTCTTCCTTTTGTTCCAAATTGTTGATTTGAATCCCGGTTTCCTTCCCTTCACTGTTAGGTTCCCTGTATATTCTCCTTTATTTCACTTTTTATAGCCTTCACTTCTTCTTCTATTTTGTGTCGTTACTCAATCATTTCTGTGAGCATCCTGATTACCAGTGTTTTGAACTCTGCATCTGATAGGTTGGCTATCTCCTCATTGCTTAGCCCTTTTTCTGGAGTTTTGATCTATTCTTTCCTTTGGGCCATATATGTCTCTATGCACCTGTTATGCTGTAAGGGGTGGAGCCTTAGAGTATTCACCAGGGCAGGGCAGCCCAATTCTCTGAGTTGTGGCGCTGTATGTAGGGGAGGGGTCAGAGAGGGAACAATGCCCTTTGTTTGGCTTTTGCCTTACTGTCAGTCACTTTCCCTGCTTCCCACAAGCACATTGGGCCCTTCTGGTGCTGATTCCCGGGTGGGTGGGTTTGTGTACATTCTAGGACCCTGCGGGCCTCTCCAACAGACTCTCCTGTGAGACCAGCAGTTTTTCCTGCCACTGCAACCCCCACAGGTTTTTTCAGTCAGAGGTTTTGAGGTTTTATTTCCCCTCACGCTGGAACCCTGGGTTGTGCGGTCTGTCCCACTCCCCAGTTGTTCCTCCCAGTTTATGCACACACAAATGCGGGACCACCTGGTCCTCTAGCCGCTGCCTTGCCGCACGTCCTCTCCACCCCAGCTGCCCATCTCTGCTCTTCCTACTGGTCTGGATGGATGTTTCTTCTTTTAACTCCTTGGTGTCAACTTCCATACAGTTCAATTTTCTGGCAGTTCTGGTTGCTTTTTGTTTTTAAATTGGTTGTTATCCTTCTTTTGGTTGTCTGAGGAAGTGAAGTATATCTACCTACGCCTGTAACTTGGCCAGAACTCTGTGTGACTTATTTCAATTAACATAATGCCCTTCAGGTTCATCCATGTTGTCACATGGGTGTCAATTCCCTTTCCTTTTTATGGTTAAATTACAGTATATTCCTCTGTGTGTGTATATCACATTTTCTTTATCCATTCATCTGTTAATGGACCCTTAAATGATTTCCATGTCTAGGCTACTTTAGATGATGCTGCAGTGCGCATGCGGGTGCAGATGTGATTTCACCTCCTTTGGATATATACCCAAAGCTTGTACTTTTGGTGTGAAATCCAAATAATCATTGCCAAGACCAGTATCAAGAAGTTTCTTCCCTAGGTTTTCTTCTAGAAGATTTCAAACTGTGTTAAAAGCTACAGTAATCAAGAAATGTGACTGCTGCCAGATTCGTTCTTTTTTTTCAAGATTGCTTTGGCTCTTCAGGCTCTTTTGTGGTTCCACACAAATTTTAGGGTATTTTTTTCTATTTTTGTGAGCAATGTCACTATAATCTCGATAAGGACTGAAATGAATCTATTCAGGCTTTGGAAAGTATGGTCATTTTAACGATATTAATTCTTCTGATCCATCAATGTGGATCTTTCCATTTATCTGTGTCATCTTCAACTTGTCATCAACGTGTAATAGTTTCCAGTGTACAGATCCTTCACCTCTTTGGTTAAATTTACTCCTAAGTATTTTATTGTTTTTGATGCTATTGTACATGGGATTGTTTTGTTTCTTTTTTCAAACACTTCTAAGTGCCAAGATAATCTTTTGTTACTTGAATTCCAGTGACACCTAGTGGTTAAGCTGCTTTAAAAGTAATTACTGAATGTCAAAAAGACACAGGGCCAAGTTCAATAGACTCATACTGGACAAAGAACGCAACAGCATTAAGCTAAAACTCCTAAAATCTGTTAGAAGAATATCCCCTTTAATAAATAAGGGTTCATGGCAACAATAAAGTGGCAATTAATAAACCCGACAGCGCACCATCACACAATTCCCCGAGGGGATAGTACACTTGAACGTTAGAAGGCATTTGACCTCATTTTGACAGAACTCCACATGCACACATATGCTACACAGGGTGTACTAGCCACATAGATTCTGAATTTAAACACACACTAAAATGTGTATTTATCATCTGTAAGTCTGAATCCGCCATGAAAGTCCAAGTGAAAAAGCAACGCGAACATAAGCAGTAAGAAGCCAAACCAAGTAAACAACAAAAACACGTATAAAAGCAGCAGCAACAGGGCGCAACTCTTTTGCTCCAAAACTGCACTTTGTATCAATCTAATGAATGCCCTGGATGAATTTGGACGATCTAAATCTTACTTCTGGTTTATTACTAACTTGTCATGGGACTTCAGTGTTGCTTCTTTTGAGAAATGAAGACTGGATAACCAGATTCTTAAAGCAATAACATTCTTTGAACAATAGGGATAATAAAGTCAGAAAGTCTAGCTTCATTTGTCTTGTACAATTAGCTCTGGAGATATATTATCCAAACACACCTAATGCTTTCTTCATTTTTTATTTTTATTAGAGTACGAATTATTTACAAAATGAGGAGTAAAGCATAAGTGTTTGGCTTAAACGATTTTTAGACACACACACACACACACACACACACACACACACACACACACACACACACAGAGTAACCACTACTCAGATGGAGACAGAACACTGCTCGCATCTCAGCAGATTCTCTGTGTTCTCTCATAGTCACTACCAATCCCCAGAAGGTAGCCACTGTTCTGAGTCACATAGCTGTACTGTCCTCATTTTTGAAGAGTGGAGCTGCTTTCGCAGAAACTGGCAGAGGTTTCCAAATTCCTTCTACCGAATTATACTCCCACTGGCAGGGTACGAGACTTGTAAGCCTGCTCCCTCACCAACAAATGGTATCACCAGTCACACCAATAGTGATGTGATGGTAACTTACTGTGACACAAATTTGCATTTCTCTGATGACTAATGATACTGAACACTTTGTCATGTGCTTATCTGCCATTTGGACACTTTAATTTATGAAGTTCCTGTTTAAGACGTTTGATCATTTTTAAATGTACCATCGTTCTTTTTCTCAATTATTCTTCTTTAATATTTTAAATGAGTCCTTTGTTGTATATATATGTGTGTGTATATATATATGCATATATTGCAAATTAATACTTATTCTAAGTATTAAAATGGAAGTATAAAGTTTATGGCAACTAAAAGTAGTAAGCAGTTACTTGAAAATTTTGCTCCAATTATTTAGAGTGGGTAGCTGCTCTTGACCTCCTGACTACACAATTTTTAATGCCATATCCTCCACCTTCTTGTTCAATGCCGTATGATTATGAAAAAATCCATAAACATAGACTCTACAAAGTCAAATGTGGTGGCCTTCTTTATCCAAGAGAGGCCAGATATAGGTACACCTTCAGAAATAAGTAGTACAAACACAATTACATGGGGTAGAATATACTTTGAGAAATCTTTTCTTGGCTTCCTATAGTAAGACCAGAGAAAATGGACCTCCTACAATGTTCCACATAATTTAAAAGAGAGACTGATAGAGTAGAAAGAGAAAGTAAGCACTTATCACTGAAATACAATTCCTAATTTTCATCAACAGAAAATGTGGTTGTCTGGAGGGAAAAATATTTTAAAAAACAACAACAACAACAACAAGAAAACTACAATGGCAGCTTTAGCCAGTAACTTCAACACTTTGGCAAGGCATCTCCTAATCAGCAACATGCAAAGTTAAGATACTTACTGATATAGTAAGAGTTTCATTCTTGTGGTCAAAATTCATTTTTCCACAATAGGCTCGCTGAGATAGTAAGTTGTCAAAGTACAATTTACATCGTAAAGTCAAACACCTTGAAAGAAAAATATTTGGGCATATTTAAAAGAATATAAAGATACAGAAGTATATATTCAGCATGATCTTTAAACCAGCTTACATATGTAAGACCAGAGAGAAATATGCCAAAATGTTAACATTAGTTGGTAATTTTATAGATAGAATTTTAGGCAACTTTCCCCCTCTTTTTATATTTTGATTGTGTCTCCACATTTTTACCACAAACATTTATAAAATGAATAAAGATGTCACCTCACATTTCATATATCCCGTTATTTCAGCCAGTTCATATGGATTATATACATGTATCAACCCATCACTATAGGGAACCTATCCGTGTGGCACGGCGAAGGCAGCCCAGCCTCTGACTTGGAAAGCCAGCAGGGAGCGTGTCGGCACACAGGAAACCAAGCCCACGGATCAGTTCTCCCGTGGGGAATCAGGCCTGCATGGTACCTAGGCCGCTTCGAGGATTGCTTTTGCTAAAACTCCCTCACCCTGAACTGAGGCAGCAAAGGTTTACTGGGATTTGTGCTAAACCTCCCAAGGATGGAGTATAACCAGTTCAACCACTTTTCCCCTTTGCATTTGCAAATGTCCTTTTTCTTTGAAGTATTTAGCAACATTCTTTCCTTTGTTATCTATAAAAGGTAACCACCTAAAGCAAACCTGTACATAGTAAATGAGGGCCATCCTTGATGTAATGTACCTAGAATGTCAATAAAAGCCTGTCCAGGCAGGGGTTGGGGCTCTCGGGTTGTCCCTTTTTCTCCACAGAACTTCGGTAGTCTGTGAATTTGTTCGTCATTCGTCGCAGCCATAACACAAACATGCACAACACACAGACCCCGCCGGACGGCGTCCATATGACACCACCCTAATACAGAAGCTGTCAACCTCGTCCATGAGAGGACTGAACTCTAGCAGTGTTGCTAGTACATAAAAGATCTGCTCATCTGCTCTCTCCTCTCAACTTTATAGTTCCAAACAGAGGAAGAGTAACCTCCTAATCACTGCATCTGTAACACCCTACACACTGCCTGGCTCAATGCAAACTCCCCCGGTCTATCTCTACTTATCAAATGGCTTTCTACTGTCAGGAAGTCCTTTTTCTTCAGTTACTTACTCACTTATCCCCCTTTCCTTTTTTCAGGATGGAACCACAGACTCTTATTTTATTCACTGGGTTATCATCTACCACTGACCTCATTTATTTTAATCCTCAAATTGTCGCAGATTTCACCTGTAGGAGCCCCTTCAACCTGCCTCCTACATTTCCATCATGACTCCACGTTTTTTGAGTACCTCCTTACTTTCTGGCACAGCAAGAGGCTCATCTGTACCTCCCCTAGCCAGCTCTGGAATCAACCATTTCTCCAAGGAGCCTTGATTCCTTTTGGGTAGGAAATGGCATTTACCAAATAAGATCTGTGTAATAGGTGGACTGGCTGTATTCCTCAATATTTTTGCTCCTTAATTAACCTAAGGCTCATTTCTTCAGAGTAACTATTACTTATTTTCTTTCCTAATTTCCTTCCTAAACTGCATTAAATTTCCACATCAGAAAATAATAGACTGTTGTTTTCTTTTGTGCCACAGCAACCACTGTTGGTTATTTTTCAGAATTTTCTGTTAACTTTTTTCGATACAATACAGATACATATTTTTCAACTTCCACTCATGAGATGTCTAAAAGAGTCTTTTCTCATAAAATGGCAAGGTTCTCCAGTGTAAAGAAATAAACAATTTTTAAAATTTGATAATTCTTATTCTACTCCTAAGATTGGGTAAACAATATAAAACATATCAAAGAAACATCAAAAATAATAAACTATAAGACCAATACTTTTATAGAAAATACTTTAAATACAAATTTTCTAGATAATGATAAATCCTACTGCTTCTAGAAAAATGTACTAGTATGCATTGGATTTTCCCTTCTGCCTGAGACAAATAAAAAATTGGACAAAATATATGAAACAAGTTTTCAGACTCTGGACATCAGAAAGCACAGGCAGTTCAAGTGAAACTCATCTCCCATGACGGGAAACAAACCAAGCCTTATGGTTGCCCCAAATTACTAGTTACAGAAAGAGTAAAGGGTGGGTGGGAACCTAAGTGGAGACCAGGACTTCCCTGACGGTGGACCCAGAGCCTGCAGAGTGGTGCCTCCAGGTCATGAGGCGAAGTCTGTGGGTCACCATAGGGGAGTCTGCAGAAGGCAGCACAGACCAGAGGGCACCTGGAGGGCATGGGGAGAGGCCTCCCAGCTCCTGCAGCATATGTGGGTGGGGAGACACCCCCAAGGGGAGAAAAACACCTGGAAGCAATTCCTGAAGGCTACTCAGAGCCAGGAACAGTTGACATTCCCACTGGTAACAGTTGAAAACCTAATTCACAAGGCATCAGTAGGGTACACTCAGAAGACTACTGCTTTATAGGTAGAAAAAGCTTAGTACTCTAACTAAAGGCTGCTCTGGTCCTACCTAACACAACTGAAACACACATTTCAAAAACTATCCTGTAGTTTAGAGAATATGGTAAAACATGCAAAGCCTGTTGCTCCTTATGGTTTTATCTGAAATTCCATGAATGTAATAGAGCTAGATATATATTTTTATTTCTATAGTCTTGAGACTAGAGAGTTTGAAATATAAAGACAGGTAGAAAACATGAGGGAATTCCTCTGGGGAAAATTGAGAGCAAGTGTAAAGACTAGGGCCGCCTTGGATCCAAGCACATCAAGGGCCCATCCCTACCTTTAAATGGTCCTCTGATCTATTTCGGTTGCTTGTGATTTGTGTTGGAGTCAACTTATCCCTGTGAGCCTATACATTTCTAGGTACATTAATAATACCAGTTTCTCTAATCCTGCATTCATTCACTCAACCAAGATGCATCAAGTTCCTACTAGATTTCAGGTTCTGTAGTAGGTCCTGGAGAAAAGGCAGTGAACAGAGCAGAGACTCTGCATGCATCAAGCAACCCCATTCTCACTGATCACAGTAAGTCAACTGAGGTGCTGCCTCAACAGGTCCGGTCAAAAACTTACATGTCTTAAGAACACACAACGTCCAAGGGTGAAAGAAGCTGTTTCAGAACCAATAAGCTCCCATTCCAAGGACCCTTCTAAGCAGCCAATGACCAGGCATCTATGAATGCTCTACTAAAGGATAGCTAATGGAGTAGAAAAGTTGGACAGGCTTGCCATAAAGGTCCTTTCAAATCCATAATTCTCTGTTTAAATCAGAGGATCATGAGTACCAGCTGACAAGGTAGTCACTGGCAACTCTTACTAGTTGAACCACGTAAAATTATTTTAATTTAAAATTTATAAGGGACAAGTGAAAACAAAGAAAAACCAAAAATATGTATGTGCTAATATTTTTTAATGCACTTACCTTCTAAATTGTTGATATGTTTGGTATCTATGGGTCATTATTTTTTCCAGTAATTTAATAAACCTTTTTAAAGTCCTTACTTTAGTGTCCAGATCAAGATAGACTTCTTTTGCCTCTTGATACTGCCTATTTTATGAACAAAACATTAAGTAAATAAATGCCATTCAAAGAAACATAAAAAAAAGTAGACTCTCAAATACATTTAATGGGGAACAGGAAGTAGAGGAGTGCAGAGGGGCCCAGAAGTAGATTTCATAAAGTCCCAAACAAAATCCATCACCAGAGTGAGCGTGGGCTGCCCTGCTGCCCTGACCAGAGGAGCTGTTAGCAGGACTGGGCAGGAACCGAGTCCAGCCCTAGGGAATGTGAGAAGGCACAGGAGGACAGTGCCCAGGTGGGACCCAGAGGTGGCAGGGGTTAGAGAATGCTAGCAAACATTCTAAAAGTCAGAGATCATACTGGAGGCAAGAAATGTTTCCCTCAGTGGCAGATGCAAATGTGGGAATAGAGAAACAAAGAAATTAGGATTCCTCCCACTCCCCAAGCCCAGCTGAACTGCCAAGGCAGAGGAGGCTCCTCAGAAGTGACATTACGGAGGGCAACAGCTGCTGCTGTAGAAAGGGAGAGAAAGGTCCTGACAAAGTATGAAAGGCAGCCCTAGCCAAGACTCCCACAGAGACCCATCCCATCCTCCCTCAAAGGCCCAGGCCAGGAAAACCCAACTAATTAAAAAATTAGTAACAAGAGGGGCACCAGCACGGCATCCACGCAAAGATATCTGGGGGGGGGGGCGGGGGGGGGCGGGGAGAGCTGGGAAAGAAAGAGCAGCAAAATTCTCCCTACAGACAAAGAAAACTTACTAGAACAATGATGTCACAAAGCAGAATAAAACTGTGATTGAACACTATGAATTAAAACAAAACAAATGCTACCAGGAAGGAAGACCTCAAAACAGAAATGAAGAAAACTGAAAGAGAAGATGAACAACAGAAGGTGATGACTAGACAAGAGGAGGTGAAATGAGAACTTGCAGTATTCATGGGAGGAGGGTAAGTCAGACCAAAAGAACACAGGAAAAAAGAGAACAAAAGGAGAACAAAGACAAAATGAGAAGCTGATACAGAAGGGCAAACACACAACACCAAAACCAGAAATGAGAAAAGAAAACAAATTGTGCGGAAAACAGAGAAAATGGTTAGAAAAACATATAGAGAAGACAAAGGATACACAACGTATGTGTGAATGAAGACCTCAGAGAGAAAATTAAACAACAGAATAGAAAATATTTGTAAGTAAAATACAAGAAAACTTTTAAGAAGACTTAAATCTGTACACTGAAAAAGCACACTGTACGGGGAGAAATCAGATTCTGACATTCTGGACAAGTTACGGGACTTAAGAGACTAGTACCATCATAAACAGACACTCAAGAGACAAAAGACTTTATATTAGGCTAAACTATTCTTCAATTCAAAGTTAAAGACAAATAGTTTTGAACACGCAAAAACACAGAAAATTCATGTAGCCATTCAGGAAAAAATTAGAGAATACCTTTTCAAATGCTGCAGAACCATTTGAAAAAAGATATAAAACATTCCTCACGCCCAAAATATTCACAGGACAATGAAAAAGCATGTAAAAAGTTCACAGAAAAAAATATCGTTCTGTAATGAATTTTGTAAAAATTCGGAGGAAAAAAGTTAGTTTATTATTAATATGTGACACACTAGTTTGGATATAAACGATATGCCACAGCAACATTTGATCCAAATTTAAAATTTACATGTAAACATTTATTTTTTAGAGAAGCTACCAACTACTTACCTCGTTATTTCCTCCCGATCTCCATGACTAGCATGTTCTGCCTGAATCTTTTGTCTTAATCTATTAATTTCTTTGTCTAGAATTGATGCAGACTTTTTTACTTCTATCCGCTCTGGGCAGATTTGTCTTGCTTGTGACATTTTCTCCTAAGATAACAGATATTTAATATCTTTAAAATTCTTCTTTGAGATAACAACTCACTATACTACTAGTGCCAAAACAGGCAAAGTAAAATTCTAAACTTATGTCTACAAAATGTATTTTAATTGCACTTAGTATCAATGTTATTTCTACAAGTTTTATATTGAGAATACAGTCCAGAGTCATTATACATCTTCAAGAGAAAATCACATCACTACGCACACCTCTACAAGTTTGTAAGACCTCCACAACTTCCTAAAGAAACACATTTCAAGCAGCAGTTATGAAGTTTGGCGCCCTGGGTATTGAGGTCAGAGGTAGCTTTCTGTGTGTTTTAGGATGGACTCTGAACACTAAATAGTACTGAAAACTCGAACAAAAAGACCCCCATGTTTGTAAAATATTAAAAAATTCAAAGCACTTTAACACATAGTACTTATTTTATATTCACAACATTCTTACGGAAAGTTTCGAGTAAGTAAGCCAATAGATACAGTTTCAATCACATCCTAAGATAAACAAAGGCGCAGTTGGAACCCATCTGTTCTCGTTAAGACCAAGGGTGCCCTCAGCTAATCTCCAAGGGCAGGAAGGTGCTTACAGCGGTCAATGTGCGTGTCCAGAGCGCAGGAGCTGAACTACAGTCCAGACCACTCCCAACTACTCACAGGCAGGGCTGACTTTTCTGACCACAAGGCTGCCCCCTACTTGCCCAACTAGGCATCTAAGGAGCTATGCTGTCGGAGAGGGAGGGCCACTCCACTCTCTGGATCACCCAGAGGCACGGCATCCCACTGGAGCCGTCCTGCCCAAAGTCCTCTTCATGTCATCTGTTTAAGTCCCCACTCTCTGAGAGCCCCCAAGTCTTTCTCTCTTGATTCACCCAAACAGCTGTTACTTCACACAAAACAGATACTCGTTAGACAACCTGTTTGCGAACATGACATTAAGGAAAACGCACTTTAAAAACCAGGACTAAGGCTGCAAACAGAAACGTAGAACCAGAAATGATGGACAACCTCTAGTTCTTTTTCCTTCATGTCCAGCTCTCGTTTCTTTTTATTTAAAGTGTTCAGGTGTTCTTTTTGCTTTTCTTCATAATGCTGTTTCCCTCGTTTTTGGGTATCTACTTCAGAGTCAGCAAGGTTTAATTCATCCTGTTTGAAGAAAGCCAAAATAATCTCTAAAGGAAACATTGTTAAAAAAAATACCAGCACAGCTATCAAACTAACTGACAACTCCACAGAGCGGACAGGACTAGCTGCTTCGAGACACAAGTGTTAAGAGCTCATATCCAGATGTGTCTGAAGAGAAGTGAAGTGTTTCCCAAAATCAAGAAGTCACATTATTATGTTTAAATTCTTATATGAAGTCTCCATATACCATGGTGCTTTCAACTTTATTTCGGTAAAGCCTGCAAAGACTTAAAGGAGGCACAGCCTGGTGAAAGGTCTGGGGTGTCCAACCTTTTGGCATCTCTCGGCCACACTGGAAGAAGAGTTTTCTTGGGCCACGCATTAAATACATTGTGACACAGTCACAAAAAAAATCTCATAACGTTTTACGTAAATTTATGATTTTGTGTTAGGACACGTTCATAGCTACCCTGGACTGCACGCGGTCCACAGGCCGTGGGTTGGACACCCCTGGATACATACAGTCATTAATTACAGATGCTTTCTCAAACAATGATCTGCAAGTTGACTACATTATAGTTGATTTGGATGTTTTACAAAATATATACATTTTTAGACTCCACCATGGAGATTTTTATTTTAGGTCTGGAATCCCCACATCTCAATTTTTGAAACGCCTCTTGCTCTAAGACCACTAAGTAAGTTTAGACTCTCAAAGAGTTTGCTCATTTGGTTTGACATACAAACATAAATGTGTGGAGCAATTTATTTGTAAGACCCTCAAACTGGAAACACAAGCCCATCAACAGGCAAATGAATAAACAAACTGGTATGTCAAACAGAATGGAATACTACTTGGCAATAAAAAGGAATGAATTATTGATTCAGGTAAAAATATGATTACCATAATCAAAAAGAACCTTTTATTGTACTCACTTTTTCTTTCAAAATATAGAGTATACAATATGTACTAGA